>SHCU01000078.1:173069-184216 GCA_004307685.1 Ceratina australensis
CGGCGTGGGCATTTCGCGATTCCGTACAGAAACTACCGAACGTGTTACGACGGCCACGATTTATGCCGCTCCGTGATCCGAAAGGGAATTAACGTTTTCGATCCGACTTTTTACGATCTCAAAGTTACGAAACGTTTGTACGCGATACGTGAGTCGTGTAGTCTGAATCCTAAACTATAGAAAAAGCTGACCGTGTCTTCTAGGTTGTTTTAGTCAGTAATTTGAATTTGCGCTGCGTTCGTTCGATCTGGAGTTGTAATTGCAACACATTTCTTAAACGACCACGTTATCGAGAGGGTGCATAGTAGAAAGTTTTGAACTGCAGGCTTGTGATTCTTCCTTCGAGTGAAGGAAAATGTTTGCAAAGCTACCCTGGCAAAACTTACGGCAGAGTTTGTAGGCTGATATCAGGTAATTTAGGATTACTATAAACTGGAACCGTTCACACATGACAAAATATTTTCTTACGATCCACCGAGGCGTGCCTGCAGCCAAACAAAGCTTGTACATAAATTATAACGTAAAGGTACAAGATGTAGGCAATTTACTCCGAAGAAAAGATATTATGTTTCTAGTATGTGTATAGCGTTGTTCCATATAGGGAGTATATTCAACGTTTTAAATGTGTTTGAATTGAAGATTGAAACGCAAAGTTCAAGGTATTCTCGTTTAATTTCGCACTCCGGCTAAATAGCTCAGAGCAGGAGAAAGTTCAGGCACTGGCCTATATCACGAACAGTAATTTTCTTTGTGTCGAGTGTCTCACGTAGTGTTCCACAGATCTCTTTCCCTTGCCTTCTGCTATTATGCGCTTTGTATGCACTTTGTACGATTTTCACAAATAGCTGCGTCAGCCATGGGATTGTACACGGTGAAATTAACGGTTAAATTAACTCAGCAGCGATTCGTGTTTTCCCAGTTCGCTTCAAATTGTACTTTTGACATAAAGTATCTTTTAATTCAGAATTTATCCTCATATATTCTCCATTAGCATAAACGCGAATATTGCCGTATGAAAGACACAGAAATGTAGCTAGTTTTATCATCTGCTATTACATTAGCATTTGATATTCTATATTTTTCAAAGGATTAAACAGGCTTGCTCGGCACCACGATTCGTAGACTTTACGATGCGCATTTGCAGCGTTCGCGGATGTCGGGAACCGGTAAACGCATGTGGCTATTGCAGTTTTATGAAATCCGAGGGTCGGACGCGTGCGTCCCAACGCAGTTCCAGTAAATAGCTTTTGGATGAAAGCAAAACTGGAAACGGCACACCGGAATTCTTTTTTCTCGCGACTCGCAAATCGACGAGGCGTCCTTCGAAACAATCGAACAAAACGTCCATATATCGGCATTCATAAGCAAATTTTTTCGCCTGTTCTTCAGGCGACACGTTCATCGTTCAACGGACACTACAAGCACCCTTTGTTCGATCCATAGTTCGTTTTAATATTCTCAAGCTTTTATTTTCACTTTTACCTCATGAATTCGAAGCTGAATTTTCGCTATTTTCTGTAGATTCAGTCGTTCGATAAATAAAATTGTCTGATAGGTTCTCTGCATTTTCGAAATTTCGAGGTGACAGACGAAAATAAATTTTTCATTTGGGTTTATCGATACCGATTGCCAAAGGGTTGACCGAAAGGCCGGAAGCGCCGTCTGGTAGGATGGCTTTCCGCTCCGCTGATTTCCTGTTTCTTCGGGGTCTTCTTTTTCTCCGGCGACACGTACAGCCGCATCTTCCTTCTACACATAATCGCGTATTTACACACACGCGGACATGAACATTCGGTACACACGCGTGTACCGATAGCTCGGATGCTGTTAGAATCGCAAAACCTTCGAGGAGACGAATCGTGAGAGGATTTCGCGATCGACGATGTACCGAATAAAAGGTGAATTGTGCGATTATAAAATTCGATTTGACGAACGATGTTCTGTTTGTCTTATCGCGTTCCGAGTGATTGACTTTAAAGGCACAGTCGCCTCAGACTGCAAAGCTTTTTGCTATCCGTGCTTTATGAAGTCCTAAAGGTTGATCGAACGTGTGAAATGATTATACGATCCATTGTTTCTCTCAAATCGACTCATTGGCGATAAAACTTTATTAAACGATATTATTTTTAGTCGGATAAGAATAATGTAGTATGAAAATAAGGAGCACGTGTCAAACTCCAAGAGCTTAGCCTACTCTCTCCTGACTCCTTTAAGCTGTAGCTTTTAGTGACTCATTCCGTGTCTAATCCAACGGGTCACGCCTTTGTAGTAAAAAAAAATGAAACGGAACGACGTAGACTTTCCGGAGTAAACGTGTAAGTTTCTACGTGTGGCTATATCGCGACCGTGTCGAACAATCGAACCGGGACGGTTGTGTGTACTTATGTATGTTCGAACCGGGCGAGGATATTTTTTCCGGATGACGGGAGAGAGTCTGGCAGATACAAAGCGCGAGCGAATAAACACGCGTAGTTTGCCCGCACGTACCGGCTACGAGGAACTTATGCACTCGGCAAGACGTGCCCGAAGAAAAGCGAATTTGCATACAGAGAGCGCGGTGAATTCGCGACTTTGCGACGTACAGCTTCCCCTTTCTCTATCGTGAATTTTCTAACGCGATAGCCAGAAGTTCCATGTGATCGTTTCATCGGTAATTCGATTGCGATATCGAATTTATCGTGTCGCGCGAAGAAACGCGGTTTTAATATTCGTTTTACAATACTGCATTTTCGATCAGCGATAAATCAATTTCGGTCCATGTTTATGAATAACAGCACGCTCGGTATGTACTTGCTCTTGATACAAAGCCTGTCTTTCATCCTTGAGAGCAGCACTTCGAGCTTTTGAGTAATTCATACAGTACGCGCTATAAATAAAATGTTCGCCACGAGGCAGTCGAGAATTTCTAAATAATAATATAGACATTTCACTGAGAATCATTTATTCGGAACAAAAGAATCGAACAAAATAACGGTACATGTAATAATAGTATATTAAACGGTTACCACGACGAGTCCTTCAGATCTCTTGCATTTGCGCCTGATAATCTGTAATCAAGAAAGAAATAATTATTATTACTTCCTTTGTTGCATCGACGCTTCGAAACGAACCTGAAACACTTCCTGAAACTCGTTGGATAACGCGATATAAATGAGAGAGAAAACAGTTGGGAACGCTTTGGCTATAAAATAGAGTATCTCTCGCTTCTTCGCTGTACAACAGGACGCCTTCGGCACGATGAAATTGATAGCTCTAGCCAGTCGATATGGCGTTCGGACCGTGAGGAAAGCGACCGCGATGATTACTGAAAATATTTCATTGTAATGATGCACATTCGTCGTTATGACCAGCTAAAATTGATACATCTTGATCAATCTCAAATGGAAAACAATTTCAAATAGTGCACTACTTCTATTGACATAATTCTTCAAGTCAAAATATTGCGAGATGCATAACACTCATCCGAGTAAATCATGGCTTTACGCACTGAACATGATGTAATGCCTCAACTCTTTCCTCCTCCATTCACCCTCGATGGACTTCAATATATACAATTCATAGAGGATCAGAGCATCCAACGCGACGGATATGACGATTGGCATCACGATAAACATGATCGTGTCCCACACGTAAATATCGGCCATGTCTCCTTCGAAGAAATCGAATATGTGCAGCCCGATAGCTAGCGATATAATGGAGGCGGACCAAATAAGCACGATGCCTTTCATGGCGGTGAACTTCCTCACTAGCGTGTGTCCGCAGCGCATCTGCTCCTCGAATATGCCTATGTAGAGCATGAATTTCAAGATTGCAATCGTCACTACCGAGACGTCGAAGCTGATCAGGCAAACGTAGTCCATGTTCAGTTTCATGTTTACGTCGAAGAACCAGCGGACCATCTCTTCCAAAGGCTCGATCAGGATTACCATGTTCGAGCAGGCTAGGCTAATTATATATAAATTAATAGCTGTCCTCGAGCAGGATCTCGATGCGATCACTATCATGATCAGGAGATTTGAACTCGCGCCTAGGACCAGCAGAATCAGATTGATCACTCTCGCGTCGGCTAGAGGGATACTGGAAACGATCACGTTGATCTTCGTAGGATTCATCCTCGGTGGGCTCGTTGGCATCACTGGAAACGATATTTCTATCTCCATATCGTTGGAAATTTATCCGCGATCTCTGTATCCCGAGCCCTTAACTCCCGTTAACACTTCGCCTGTGAAATAATTTATACGGCTCGCTTCGTAACATTTTATGGCGCGTTAACAGAAGCAGGAATAATACTGAGCAACAGGGAGGATAGCAATTTGAAGTCCGGGTATATTCTACAACTTCTACTCACGTCCCCTCCCATTTGGGAATTTAGCATACCGACACGGTGGGTGTACCCGGTGGACGACACGCGATATTTTCATTTTATTAAGTGCTTCCTCCGACCGCTGCATTCTGTGTACATATGACGTTAATACCAGATTGTTACGAGATCGGGTCTTGGACATTTTATTATAATTCCGCGCAGAAGCAATTTTCATCTGCTCGTAGCGATAACGAAACGTAGTATCAAAAGATCAAAGGAGTTGAATTTCCCTCTTGCATCTCCTATTCATCAGGCAGAGTGTGCCTGGAGGGAACCCTTGACCCTGACGCGAATCAACCCGACGAAAATAGTTCTGTGCGAATAAATCATCGGACGTGTTTATCCCGTCGCCGGGAAGAGGACAGCGAGATGCAGTCCTCCGCATAATGCGAAGAAGAAGCCGCGGAGAAAAAAGAAAAAAATGTTAAATCCCTCTTGAGGCTCTGCTGGCAAATGGCCCGGCGAGATATCGGTCACTACGTATGCCAGCACTTGGCCCTGATGGATTTATCGTCGAATTTGTACCCGCGACACTCGCCGCGGGCTTCGTTTCCACGAAAGTGGAGCGCTCCGAGCCTCTCTCACCCATTGTGCGTTCACAATGAATGCGTTTTCGCGGTGAAAACGGAATTCGCGCGATACCATAACCAGAGCCTCTAAGTTTCCCGATGCGTGAAACCGTGCGTCGACAATTGAGTCATTCGTGCAAAATAATCTGCCATTTGCATTTCCGAATAAACTTGGCTGGTCATTTTCCTCGAATTGTCAAACGTTTCGTAGAATTCACGATTTTCCATAGTTAGAACGTCGCTCGTCTATTTTTGTCTGCCTCGGAGCAACTGATTACAGGATTCAGCTATTTCGCAAATTACAAAATTCGCGTTAGCCTCTTCATCCTTGGCCAGGTGTGTGGTTCAGTTTTACGGGTTCTTTATTTTTTTCTGCTGGAAGATCGGGTTAGGAGCCGAATAAGTGCAGGGCCAGGGCCACAACCGGTTCGCTGGTTGCTTGGCCATCGCGTCGTTACGACGTAACTCAGGCGACCCTGAGGAGGCTCCAGGATACGATAATCGGAGACTGTGTAGGTATTATCATCACGGCATTCCTGCGCGTTATCGTCCTCTCGAGGCCGAGGACGCAGAACTTGTAATAAGTTCCCCTTGTTTCGTTTAATAAATTTCATTTAATTCGCCGAATTTCGAAATGTTTAAGTCTCTGATTTTAGGGGATACGCCAATCTTATTAGCGTTTATACACTTTTCTAAGTATTCTAATACGTTCAAAGCTTTTGATACTCAAACTTCCTGTATTACGCTATTGTTCACATCTTCAAATGCGCAAAGCCAACCGTTTACTCGGCTGCCCGTAATTTCCAAAGCATTCATACGTGCAGTTTACATTTATATTAATTGCGAACGGTTAATTCCCCGCTGAAATACAAGCGGTAATAAAATTTCGCAATGTTCCGCCAGTAAATGAGACCGCTCCCGGAGGAATTCTACGCGCGAGCGTAAAACGCGAGCACACACGATACTCTGGAACGACAAAAGGAGGATCGATCGCGAACCGCAGACCTCGTGCTCTGGTGCGGATAACTTTTGGTCCTATCTCGTCGGAAAGAAGCTCGTTGATATTTTACGCGTGACCGGTTCCACGGGATTTCTCACCGCAAATCGCGACCAACATTCGATACTCGGCTAGGCGCAGGTGCAACTCCGCGTTGAAAAAGTTCGCGCGAGCTCGAAAACGCTTGTAACTAACGCGATTCCACGGGCAATAAGAAAGTATGTATGGCAGGAATCCGGTTTGCACAGCATCTTCGTCATCTTTTTAATTACGAAGTTCGAATTGCTCAAAAATATTAAAATAATAAGTATAATATGTTCTTATATTTTCTGTCAGTACGTAGTATGTAGTGTAGTCAGTCTGATGCATTTGCACAACATCTTGATCATCTTCTTAATTACGAAGTTCGAATTGCTCGGAAATATTAAAATAATAAGTATAATATGTTCTTGTATTTTCTGTCGGTATTTTTTTGTAAATCAGAACCACGAGGCAACGAGCATTAATTTCTGAGATTCTCGGTCTTCTAAAAATAATGTTTGTTACGTGTGATTCATCACCTGTCACTTAGAACAAATTGTTTCGGCTTCCTCGGTATAGAAATGCTTTTTAATCGCGCCTCCTAATGGAACTAGCGATACCAGACCGGAACGTGATGAATGCTCGGAAACTTTTTAGCTTACCAAACCACTCCGTGTGTCATCGGCGTGGAAACTTTCGCCGGGCCACATAAGTGGGAAATCCTGAAATCCTCAAGCGAAAAACGTAGCCTGGTGTTACCGCGTCGATCAAGCCCCTCGAGAAGGGTTGCAATCCTACTTGACATGTCGAAAGCCTTCCTAATCACGCATCTCCAATGCGTACAAGTTATCCGGTTACATGTATCTCCTCCTAGTTTCTATCGTTCCATTATCTGTCTCATTTTTTACATCAGTTTATCTTTATCAAGTATGCTATTGATTATCAATTTCCGGTGTTCCTGCAATCTGTGAAGTATTTGAAATGTGGCTATAGGGAACTTAATTTAATGAATTACGGAAAAGCGTACTTTATTTTTCATATCAATTTATCTTTATCAAACATGATATCGGTTTTCACATACCTGCGCTTTTAAAATTTACGAAGTATTCGAAGAATGAATAGACAGAGACGAATTCATCGAACTAATAAAATGCACTTAATTTTTCATATCAATTTACCTTTATCAAACATCGTATTGGTTTTCCCATATTTTTGAGAACTTGTGAAGTATCGAGAGATGATTCTAAAAACCAGAGTAAGAAATGCTCCACATTTTTGACACAGAATTCCCTGTGTTTTTTGGGCCATAAAGATCTCAAATCTGAGGCCTCCATCCAAGAAGCTTGTTCATCTGTTATCTCGTCAAAGGAGTAAATTTTTTATCGAGCGATCCTCGAGCGAGGATCACTGCCAAGTTTCTTGCGTCCTCGTGTAATTGTTAACGCTCGCGCCAAGGCGGCTGCGGTTCGCGAGATCCGCGAAAGAAGAGGAAATTCCATCCGCGGCGCTTTGCGGGAGCCGCATTGCGGCGCGTGATGATGCTGACGCGTATAAATCCGTCGCAACTGTATGTATGCAAGTGCTCGCAAAACGTACACCTTCCGTCAGGAGACACGGTTTTTCGTTTAATTTTCGCTGCGCGCTCATCTCTACTTCGTTACGCGATAAGGATCCGGCCACTGTGTGTTTTAAGTAGCAGTACAGAATTTATGCATAAACGTTAGGTCCGATGAGTTTCAAGTGCAGCGATTTTTATCTGAAATAAATCTCGAGACGCAACACGTAAAAATGATTTTATAGTTGATCTGTTTCATCTACGTACAATGTAATTAAATTACGTTGAAAGTAAACGATAGCATTCTTCGAACGTTCGAGATCGTTGCACTGAGATAAGTTCTGTTCTTCCTGACGTAACAGTTTTGGTATGACTGATAATTGTAAGAGCGGCAGTAGACGTTTCACGTAGGTGAGTGCTTCGGAGATAAATGGACAATGGTAAAAATTTTATCTCCCTTAAAAATGTTTGCTAAGAAAATAATTTCGATTAAGACCAGTCAGACTAAAATAATAATGATGTCTTTTTATTATCAGAGATTATAAATATGTGGTTAGGCTCTTATCAAAAATGATCTAATACATAAAATTATCTGATTATCACAATTGAATCATATTTATTAGGATCATACAGTTTCGTATCTACAAATCATAAAGTGTCGCGTTATCGTCATTAGAATTATCTAAAGATTTTCGTGGCTACATGCGAAGTAAAGCGTCCAGAGGTACTGGGTTTTCTCGTGAGCAAGTCAGGGCGTCGCGACGCCTCACGCATCGAAACGGAAATAACCTCGCGATAGCATAGCGGCAGGGCCCAAATTTACGCCGTAATGTACGATCTCGACCCTCTCTCTCTCTTATTGCTTCCGTTTCTGGCTCCCCCGTTACCTTTTTTTCGGTCATCGCGACGTCGACGAGCGAATTTCGCGAGAAAATACGATAATCGGTTTCCCTCGCGCCGAGCACAGACGCCGGAAGCCACCTCGACGGTTCTTTTTAAGCCACTCGATTTTCCATAAACTGCTCGACTTGCTAAACGAATGGTACTGCTGCTTACTACGGATTTAACACGCTCTACCTTGAACATGTTTAAAAATGAATTTGCAGAATAACTCTTCCCGGGATAAGTAGGACTGCATCTTTTTATTTACTTTAAAAATAAAAACTGCTACAGTGTTATCGTAAAAAGCTGAGAGAAATGTCTCAATTTCTACTCTCTGACATTTTATAATTTTCTATCGTTTTAAAATGATAGAAAGATAATTGGGATGCTGCGCGCTGAATCATTGTTACTACAACTTAATGATTTTACTGAAACCGGTACGGAGAGTCTGAATCGGAAGTGTTACAAAAGTTCACGCGGTTCAACGCATGGTTCACGTTTTGCGTTAAGCATGATTGCAGAAGCTCACCCATTATACCGTTAGGGTCTCGTAGACAATCTTAAGCAAAGAATTGCTAGATGCTGGCTGTCTATAAATACTCCTAACTTACATTGTCATTCTGGACGACGAAACCTTGTCGGCATGCGTAACACGTGGCACGCACAATACCATAGTTAACTTGGAAAGGAAAAAATTCGCTGTAGATGAACACCGGGCCCAAACTTTTTTGATAGGCTCAAGGGCGTAGAAAATTTCTGTCGAATATAAATAAGGTCTTCCCTTTGAATAAGTATTTTAGCATAATGATAATATATTTATGAAACTATTCACGAAATACACAATGATTCATTTTATATTTTAGTAATTAGCATTATGAAAATGATCGTAATAATTATATTAGAATAATTAAACCATCATTGGATTGAATTAATTCAGTGGTACAGCGTGGCAGGATAACTGGTTCTCGTCCGGGAGGTTCAGATTCGATTCCCAATAATATTCCACTTTTGTTAATCGTATTCAATCTTTATTTTTATTTAATAAATAATAATTTCAAACTATCATTCAGGAGGTATACGGTTGGATCACATAAACCTCCACCGATCCGGTATGGTCTAGTGGCTAGGATACCTGGCTCTCACCCAGGAGGCTCGGGTTCGATTCCCGGTACCGGAAAATTTTTTTTGTTTGTTTTTATCACAATTATAAAAAACAATTCCCATTATAATTCTCATAGCCAGACGATATTTATTAATTATCATATTTCTAATTAGCGTCAAGTGCGTTAAACAATTCGAACCACGATGTATTAACCATTTCAAGTGTAATTCCTCTGATCCATACTTGCCTCGGGTGGAAGTCGATTCTCCATGCAAGTTGGAAGAAAGAAAAGAGGGCCGTGGGCAGGTACAGCGTAATCGCTCAATTGACCTGAATCTCTTACGCGAATCCGGTACGTAGTTTCCTGCGATACGCAGGGAGAAAAAGCGCGGCTCTCGCTCGGTGGAATCCAAACCCTAGTTACTTCTATTTTCCGCAGAAACGTAAACGCGTATCGAGTTGCCGACGTTAGCGTCCGCGTCCACTTAACGGCAGCGGCGACGGGCGAAAAATACCTCGCGGTTGCATTGTTAACCGAACCCTAAAAGCGACCGCGCGAGACAGTAAGACGAAGGGCGACGCCAGCTTACCACTCGAGCACGTATTCTCCGACCACTTTTCTCCGGCCCCTCGAAATTAACGCCGACCACTCAGTCGGGGCTACCATTTAGTATGTCGGCCCGGACTTAGCCCCTACCCGACGCCCTTCACCGATACCTATCGCCCTCCCTCAGCATCTCTATTTTACGTACTTGGTTTCCCTCTCGAGCAGCCAATTTGTTTAATCCTGAAACACGTCGCGTTACCATTTTAAGTCATACGCGAATTCGCTCAGTTTATTTGGCGATGATACCTGCGCGTGTCAGAAATAAAGATAGAGCTACCTATTTTCGATGATCGAATGACGCGGATATTCTTGCGCTGTTTTTGGTAAGCTCGCGAATTTGGCCGACGCTCAAAATCGTCCGCTACTTAAACCGAGAAACTGGCAAAAAACTTTTCCAACAGTTCTTCCAACTGTACGTACGATTACCTTCCGAGTTACAGTTACACGCATCGTTCATAGATTTATCTTGCGCGCGTCATATCGACATCTTACAGTTACGATGATAATGGAATTTTAACGGTAACAGGTTGACTCGTAATCGATAATACCGCGTTGGACGTGGAATCGGTACGAAGAAATTTTTCGATTCCTAACAGGGAATTCTAATTACGTACGGAAGCTTATCGAGATGTTAACGTGTAGGGAAACAAATATCTTTTCGATCGGTTCGCTATCATTCTCGCGGAATTACACGGCCGGAGGAAAGTACACGGTTTGCATCCTGCATCCTGTTTCTTGCGAAGCCTCTCGGTTCTCTCCTCTCGTTTCAAATTCATGTAAGATAACGGGTGTTGGGACACGCGTAACTTTCATAATACATACACATTGTTCAGTTGAACGGGTGAAAAGGGGACGCGATAGATGCGAGAGAAACAGAGAAATTACCGTCGATTCGCGTGTTACGTGTTTACCGTTACTACGATTCGTGTGAATCACGTGCTTGCCTGGGATCCCACTTTTCTACCATCGCTGCCAAATTTTTTACGCAACCGATCAAAATTGAGATAACTGCAACTCCTAGATCGTCGCTGAGTAACGCATTTGGAGTAAT
>SHCU01000078.1:184252-195773 GCA_004307685.1 Ceratina australensis
ATCATTGTTACTACAACTTAATGATTTTACTGAAACCGGTACGGAGAGTCTGAATCGGAAGTGTTACAAAAGTTCACGCGGTTCAACGCATCGTTCACGTTTTGCGTTAAGCATGATTGCAGAAGCTCACCCATTATACCGTTAGGGTCTCGTAGACAATCTTAAGCAAAGAATTGCTAGATGCTGGCTGTCTATAAATACTCCTAACTTACATTGTCATTCTGGACGACGAAACCTTGTCGGCATGCGTAACACGTAACACGCACAATACCATAGTTAACTTGGAAAGGAAAAAATTCGCTGTAGATGAACACCGGGCCCAAACTTTTTTGATAGGCTCAAGGGCGTAGAAAATTTCTGTCGAATATAAATAAGGTCTTCCCTTTGAATAAGTATTTTAGCATAATGATAATATATTTATGAAACTATTCACGAAATACACAATGATTCATTTTATATTTTAGTAATTAGCATTATGAAAATGATCGTAATAATTATATTAGAATAATTAAACCATCATTGGATTGAATTAATTCAGTGGTACAGCGTGGCAGGATAACTGGTTCTCGTCCGGGAGGTTCAGATTCGATTCCCAATAATATTCCACTTTTGTTAATCGTATTCAATCTTTATTTTTATTTAATAAATAATAATTTCAAATATTTCTAATTAGCGTCAAGTGCGTTAAACAATTCGAACCACGATGTATTAACCATTTCAAGTGTAATTCCTCTGATCCATACTTGCCTCGGGTGGAAGTCGATTCTCCATGCAAGTTGGAAGAAAGAAAAGAGGGCCGTGGGCAGGTACAGCGTAATCGCTCAATTGACCTGAATCTCTTACGCGAATCCGGTACGTAGTTTCCTGCGATACGCAGGGAGAAAAAGCGCGGCTCTCGCTCGGTGGAATCCAAACCCTAGTTACTTCTATTTTCCGCAGAAACGTAAACGCGTATCGAGTTGCCGACGTTAGCGTCCGCGTCCACTTAACGGCAGCGGCGACGGGCGAAAAATACCTCGCGGTTGCATTGTTAACCGAACCCTAAAAGCGACCGCGCGAGACAGTAAGACGAAGGGCGACGCCAGCTTACCACTCGAGCACGTATTCTCCGACCACTTTTCTCCGGCCCCTCGAAATTAACGCCGACCACTCAGTCGGGGCTACCATTTAGTATGTCGGCCCGGACTTAGCCCCTACCCGACGCCCTTCACCGATACCTATCGCCCTCCCTCAGCATCTCTATTTTACGTACTTGGTTTCCCTCTCGAGCAGCCAATTTGTTTAATCCTGAAACACGTCGCGTTACCATTTTAAGTCATACGCGAATTCGCTCAGTTTATTTGGAGATGATACCTGCGCGTGTCAGAAATAAAGATAGAGCTACCTATTTTCGATGATCGAATGACGCGGATATTCTTGCGCTGTTTTTGGTAAGCTCGCGAATTTGGCCGACGCTCAAAATCGTCCGCTACTTAAACCGAGAAACTGGCAAAAAACTTTTCCAACAGTTCTTCCAACTGTACGTACGATTACCTTCCGAGTTACAGTTACACGCATCGTTCATAGATTTATCTTGCGCGCGTCATATCGACATCTTACAGTTACGATGATAATGGAATTTTAACGGTAACAGGTTGACTCGTAATCGATAATACCGCGTTGGACGTGGAATCGGTATGAAGAAATTTTTCGATTCCTAACAGGGAATTCTAATTACGTACGGAAGCTTATCGAGATGTTAACGTGTAGGGAAACAAATATCTTTTCGATCGGTTCGCTATCATTCTCGCGGAATTACACGGCCGGAGGAAAGTACACGGTTTGCATCCTGCATCCTGTTTCTTGCGAAGCCTCTCGGTTCTCTCCTCTCGTTTCAAATTCATGTAAGATAACGGGTGTTGGGACACGCGTAACTTTCATAATACATACACATTGTTCAGTTGAACGGGTGAAAAGGGGACGCGATAGATGCGAGAGAAACAGAGAAATTACCGTCGATTCGCGTGTTACGTGTTTACCGTTACTACGATTCGTGTGAATCACGTGCTTGCCTGGGATCCCACTTTTCTACCATCGCTGCCAAATTTTTTACGCAACCGATCAAAATTGAGATAACTGCAACTCCTAGATCGTCGCTGAGTAACGCATTTGGAGTAATTACGATTGTGCTATCAGATCAATCGAGAAGTTATAAATGTCTGGTTTTACTACTATTAGCGATGACAGGTATCACATCATCCTTTAAATATATCGTTATCTTATCAATGCTCTGGTTGAACCCTATTCTCTAAATCGACATTGCAAATATTTTTAGTCTACTAATCAATCTGCATACAAATCTACAATTTAGTCTAACTAATTAATCCTTAAAATGTAGTCGCTATCAATGAAAACCTGTTTTCGCTCGAAAAATATGAAACTGACTCTTGTTATTTACAACCGAACGATTCTTGCTTACTAACAATCAATTGGGAACGCTATGTCGTTTTCCTTGGAGATCGGGGTCGCGTCTCGCTGGACAGGGAATGTACGATGAATATCGACACGCGATCGCCGTTCATTGATTCGTTGAACACGATTTCTCAGTATCGTTACGATCGTTTGATACACGCATCGCGTTACGCTACTGTCCGACGCGCTATCACGTTCCAAACCGTATGGTAAATACCTTACGAGAGCCATGGTAGCGTGATTCATTAACCCTTACCGATGGAATGCTGCCTGTCAATTTTCTACGTTACAACGTATGTCGAACGTATTCAGTTACTGAAATATTAGAATTTTTTCCCAAGTTTAGGGAAACAGTTTTAATATAAAGTACAGTGCAATCGTTCGATGACATTATAAAAATTGAAGTACCTCGATAAATTCAGGTTTTACTTGTTTCCAATTTGATGAAAGAAAATACGGTGCATTCTGATATTAAACGATATAACGAAGATAAAATTCCAGCTGGATTGCCATATCTGGTAGGCAATTTATCTTAATCAGACATATAGGAAAATTGGCCGTAAAGGATAATCTCTGGGATCGCCTGCTTTATTGTTTCCGCAAAATTTGTTTGACGAGACTTCCGTATGGCCGTCATTTCGCGAGCCTCGCGAGCCTCAGCCCTGCAATTTACCTACATTCTGCCCCCGGGGGTATAAAAAATGTTTTCCCTCCGCTTAAGGAGACACGTTCACATAAAACGCTCTCCTCCATGGAATTCAGAACGAAATTTTCTCTCGTTTTCATCAAATTACGTTTTCCGACAATGTTATGCGAGCCATCGTCTAATTTTCTACGCTATTAAATGAGCGGAAGCAATATATAACAATTTACAGAGTGAATTCAAATAACATACAGCGTGTCGGTTTCAAATTAATTGCGAACGTTAACAATTGGATACATCGAGCGATGAATATGAAAAATAAGAATTGCCAGCACTAATTAAATATTGATTCCTGTTTGACGCAGATGAGACAGACGTAGCTGATCGAGGATGGCTTCCATTATGGGGTTACAGCAGCCAGCTGCATCCCAGGATACCGTGGATTACGCCGGATATTTGCAGTCGACGCAGTGCCATCAGATCCATGGAAGTCAGCCGAACGGGCAAATCCCCTCTGCGCAGAAATCACCGTCGAACGATCACAATACCAGCTTCACCAGCACCAAAGGGTTGCTCAATGGACCCGGGCAGAACAATTGTTTCCTCAACAGCGCCGTGCAGGTAAGATAAATCCTTTTCAAGTAACAATGAGAGTCGTCTGCGTGCCAGCTAAAAGACTCATCGTTACATGCCAGAATAATAATTGTTTCGTCAATCGAAATGTATTTCCTTGTTCAAAATGCATTTTTCTACATGAAATTCTAACAATTAATTATCATTCATTTAACGTTTTTCGCTTGAGAGATGAAAGTAGTTGTATAGAGTCAATTATTATTCAAATGTCTATCGATATAAAATGAATTCGCTTGGTAGTTAACATCGATTCGATATTAAATTGCGGCCGAGTGTGCGTGGTTGCCACGGTTCATCAACACGCGAAAATAGCAGCTTCCCACGGACCGTTAGAATTAGTATCGTCGATCGAGGGCTGTTTTTTCCCAGCTTTTGTATGTACACGTAGTACGTATGAGGCCACGGACCGGCGGCGTGTCCGATAGTACGCGGCGGTAATTGTAACATCCGCAGGAAGCAATTACACGCGGCCCGGGCTCGATTAGAACAATCGATTCGAGTAAACGTCCAGGTAGATACAAAACGAACCACTCGATCGAGTTTCGGCCTCTCGTTTATCAACGATTAACGCGACCGTAATCGCATGAAACGTTCTCCGATAATTCAACGGATCGTTTATTGGCATCGAAGCGAGAGCATTTCATTCCTGAAATGATTTTTTGTTTAATGATGATAAAGTGATTAGTCATTCGTTCTTATCAGACGTATCGCTGCAAAGTTTACGAACTTACAAGTTTGAAAGGATAAAAGATGATTTATTTTTTTGCAATTGAAAACTGTAATAATACTGTGAGCGCATTACACTCGTCGAAGGCGCCTTCCCGCATGCAACCGGGCAGCCAACCAAGCATTACAACTCTCTTTGAACATTCTTGATCCATTATATAGAAGTTAAATTGAAAATATGTTGAAAAGTTCTTTTTACATCGCACCTGGGTGCTCGCGGCTGAAAACGATTAATAAGGATACTTAAGGACGATGTAAATCTCTTAACAACGAGTAAAAACGATCCTTTCAAACTGTAAATCTGTTTAAAACGCGAATTGCTTTTTTCCAACCATTTTTGCCGGCCCCATAATTTATGGCCGTGAGCAGCCAAACGTAGCCTTGGAGGCGAGCGTAAATATTCGTGGCCCGTTAAATGACAAGACACGTGGAAGAGTCCTCGAGCCCATCTCTCGCCCCTTTATTCTCTTATTTTCTGCACCCACTTACACATACGTATCTACGGGTCCTTCTCGGTTCACCTTTTCATCCTCTCTCATTTTCTGGCTGTGGCGTCTGTTACTATGTATTATGTTCCAACGAGCCAGAACCAAAGGTCAGGCTCTTGTTTG
Source organism: Ceratina australensis (assembly GCA_004307685.1). Taxonomy (NCBI): domain Eukaryota; kingdom Metazoa; phylum Arthropoda; class Insecta; order Hymenoptera; family Apidae; genus Ceratina; species Ceratina australensis. The sequence continues at coordinate 189,317 of SHCU01000078.1, forward strand.
TTCCTGGTTAACGTCGTAAGTCTCTCTCGGACCGATTGTTATCTCGCGTTGACTCGAGAGCCCTGGCGCTCGAGGTTAATTGCCGGTGTGAATATGATTATTCGATCCGTGAAGTGTGCACTTTCAGCCTCTTATAAAGCCACTTGGGATTATTAGAGCACTTCAATAAATCGTCCGAATCATTCGTTCTTCTCACAATACTTCTATTCGTAAAGTTACAATTAGATTTTCGATAAATTTCATTCGGAATTGCTTGAAAAAAAGTAATTGAAACAATGGATGTAAGCGGATTGTGACACGATTGTTTCAAATTGCAACGACGGCTAGCGTTCGCTTTTCATTCGCGACACGGGACAAAAGGCAAGGCAGCACCACACCCTGGCCGCGTGCACAGTGTGCGTTCACGCCGAAGAGACGGAATGAAAAAAAAAACCCCGCGGGTTTATTCACGTGTCACGTGAAGTTAAGGTATATATCGCGTACGCGCGTTTCATGTCGAACGAGGCCCCGTGTCTTACCGTCCATCGCTAACGCGCGATCATTTCGTTAGATCGGCCTAGCTGTTCCCCTCGTAATTTATTCACGTGCCGTGTGCCTTGAAACTTAAACCGTCTCCTAGTTTCGTACGCCGTTCACGGTGATCAACGCGGACTCGCTGATTAGCTAAACACCTCGTGTAAACGTCTTGTTCTCTCGTCGTCGAATCGATTTTTATTGAAAAGGAAATATGTATCACGTAGGTTGCCTCGTGTCAGGATACTCGTTCGTCCGATTGCTCCCCGCAATGTCTCAATAAATGGTAATCATCGATTTATACGAGTGTTACACGTATCGGCTTAGTTCCCGCAGAAAGTGGCAGGCTAATTGTTTTCTTAATTGCTTCCCGTAATATTCGCATTTTACAGGGACGAGATCCGTTCTCACATTATCAGTGGCTTCCAATTTCACCCGCCAGTGAACGGTGAAATGAAACAATCGCGGTACTGTACTTGTCCACGGGGCAGTGTCCGGGTAAATGATAATTCTCTCTCCCCCCCCCCCCCTTTCTTTTTTAATCGAACCGGCCGATTTAATCGGCTCGTAAATTATCAAGCCCGGGAGCGAGTGTAGCCGCGAGGGTTTCGTAAAATCGTTTCATTAGCCGGGGACCTAACGAATCGATGATATAAAACTTGTTTTCGTCGGCACCCGCCGTAATTGCCGTAGTGGAAATAACGGGAACCACTTTCCTCGACGCTGATAAATGCTCGAGCCGCGATGGCATAAATTATCTTTTGGAGGACTCTGATGGACTTTGTTCTCAGTCTTTTCGTCGTAGGGTTACGACTCCATAAAAATAAATAGAGGGATTTTTTGAATAATCGAGTTGAATTTATTTTATTACATGGAGAAGACGGATGGGACAATTATTTTTTTTACACAATGAGATCGATAGCCGACCCAATTTTTTCGATAATTGAGGAGGGTTACGGCAAGAGCTGTTAATTGTTGTTTAATTGTCATTCTCTTATTCTCATCCCGTCGGATTTTTCATTAATTGGAGGCAGTTTCCAACGAGCAATCGGTTCCCTACAATTAACGAAAACTCGGAAGAGGTTCGAACAAGTGGAGATTAAAGGCCTGAGAATAATTGAAGTCGTCCCGATTGTTTCATAGTTGAATCGCGAGGATATACAAAATATTCATTAAAATAGAAGTGAGATATGTTCAGATATCTCGTTTCTGTTGCCTACTCATAATAGCCGCGCTGTTCAACAGATAATAGAGGAATGTTTGCATACGCAATTGAAATTTAATAATCGATCGACGTTCTCTGTTCTGTGTAGAGTCAATGACACTCCGAGCCTGAATCATCGAAAATGCCTCCTCTCGTTTCTATCTCTAACGAGATTCTATTACAAGCAACAATATACTCCACGTTTCATTAAAATGTTTTCCATCGTAAATTGTATAAAGAATCCTTCGGACTTGTACACTGGATGCAAGACGATATCTCTTAGGATCATGCATAGTTAACACCGTCCTGTGTACACAAAAAAGTCAGTAAACACCACCTTCACCGCTTGTGAGATAAGCAAAACCTTTACACGCGCAAAGCACCTCGGCTGTTCTCAGTTTAGGGGTAAGAAAAACAATTTTGAAGGGTCAAAGTGATGACACCCAAGTTTGCCTCGGGTCAATTCCCTCTCGCTCCGCTCCTTGCGCACACAAAAATGTTCACCGCGTCTCCTTATCGACACCCACGACCGAAGTCTGACGCAGGAGTAATAATAAAGGGACACACCGGGGTTCGCGCCACCACTCTCGTAATTAGCGCTGGCAGATGAATCAGTTTCCTATTGTAATTAGCCGCTCGCCGGAAAGGGTTGCACCCCTCCTCTACACCTGTCTCCCTACTCTCTCTCTCTCTCTCTTTCTCTCTCTGGGTGTTATTGACACTCAGTCGCTCCCATCGCATACAATGCAATTTTTCTTTCCCCTCGTCAACGCCTGCAGTTAATAGGAGCACGTGTTTCGTTCCGTGGTTGCTCGTCCTAAAGCAAGACGTCAGGAACTTGTTGTCCCTTCCATAAATTGCAGTTCTGTGTATCAGGGAAAATTCATCATAAAATCCAAATGAATTCTCCTGAAATGAAGAATGATTACATACCGTCGAATATTATTTTCTAATGTACGCTGAGTCTGGGTGCTTCGAGCTCGATTTACTGAAATAACTCGACTCTAATTGCCTATAAACGATTCTGCGGGCCACATGTTTCCTGAAAGGCAATCTTTCTGAAACAATGACCGAGCCATCCATCTGGTGGCACGTGGTCGATTCGCACCTGACCCGATCTCTCCGCAGGATTTAATGGGATCGGTGAAACATTGGTTCAATGTAGGATAACGATGAGAGACGCGTGCCTTTAGGGGAACATCTGCCTACATTCGATGCAGATGCACTCGTTGAGATCCCGCTGGACGATGATCCGATGGCATTTTAGGAAGGTCCCATCTGTGCCCTTTCGGGCAGACGCCCACTCGTCATTGTTACGCAAACGAGCCCCGATCTTCTATTCGTTTGAGACTCTGTTAATCACCGTTGCCCACGTTCGAGCCACCTTTGTTCCGTCTCGCCCTTTGTTTTATTCTGACGATTAATTATCGTTAATTGCGTCTTAGGTATTTTCGCCTCTCAGTCTTCGCCTATTATAACGAATAAAATTAATTTAACGACCGTAAATAATCTCTGAAATCCTGCGATTGGCTCGAATTACTCGTAGAATATCGTTGATTATTTCTCTGAGTTATAAATTGTGTGACCACGAAAACAGGGCAACGGCTCGTAGGGTCCCGTTGACGTCGCTGGCCCATGAATCCGGGTCTCGTTTCGGGGACAATAGACGAGAAGTTACTTGACTTACATATACACACTTAAGTACTTACGTAGAAACGTCGAGGAGCTGCTCGCTCGACCCCGGGCAGAAAAAAAGACCGCATCGTTAATGGCGGATGGGACTTGCTATACGTCGCGATTCGGGCTCGTTGCAGCAGGTGTCTGGGAAGGGAATCGGTTCTCTGACTCATCGCCAGGTGATGTCTACCGCGAGTCGACGTAGGAACCGGAAGCACCTCGCGTATAAGGCAAAACCGTCTTCCAGACGTTGCTCACGTCTTACGTATATTCCTCGTAACGTACATCGAAGTAGTACGAGATTGACGGATTCACCTAATTGCTTCTTTATTCAACTTGAAAATGTAAAATGCATTTTAACCCTTTGCACTCGTTGAATTTCTCCACAAATATTTCGTGAATTTCTTACATGCAAAATAATGTATTCATATTACAAATAATTTTTTCTTTCGACATTTTTTTAATTATTATATATATGAATTTTATAATAATTAAGTTTAATTCAATCAATAATATATTGAAGCAGTAATTATTTATCTATATAACAATTATTATATAAAACAGATGGTGACTGAGAATCACCTCTCGAGCGCAAAGGTTTAACTTCCCTGCATAAAATCTGCAATTTAAAAATCAAGGGAGACTTCGACGAGATGATCCCTTAACACGTTTATTCCGAACGGTGAATCTTCTCACGACGAGGTCCATTCCCCATGTCCCGAAGATTCACGCTTCGGGTACCCGTACATATAATCCTTTCGCAATCGTTAAGGTATCGTCTCGCCGACATGGACACGATTTAGTAACGCGATATCACCCGCGTTTCCACCCTCCCCATCGATGATACCCCTCCCCTGAACATTTTCTAGGTCGCACGCAACGTTAATTCGCGACGTCTTCTTCTCCTCGCACCGGCGAGGATCAGGCTGTGAAATCTAACGCTCCTAACTTCCCCTCGCGTTTCCCTCCTCCTTTAGTGGACCAGAACTGTCTCAGGTTCTGGGAACAGTTCCGGTGATCTCGTAATTACCTGCGTCTAATCTTGGTCTATTCAGGATATTAGACGGTCTTCTTAATTTCGAGCTTATTCTATTCGTCGCGATTACAGATCGGCTAGTCTCGACACGTATTCACGAGATAGTGGCAATTTACTTCATTAGTGCTTCCTCGCGTTCGATCTACCTGAAACCGCGATGTTGGCTTTTACGCTTTTTTAAACAGAGATCTGAGATGATTTATGGTTGATAAGTGTTGCGCGGAGAGTTGATGATGATGGAGTCTGTGCACAGGAAAAAAGGAGAATAGAGTTATGTAACGGGTCTGAAAATGCATTGAGAAAAGTATCGTCTGATGATTCTATAAGGAGCAGCTCGTTTTTGAGAATAATGTGCTCCTTGAAATTATTATAGGTTCGCTGATAATATTCGTCACGGATTGATATATTTAATTGGTGCTCGCGAGGTAACCTCGTAACTTGATGTAAGATTTAATTCGCTGCTTGAAATAATTGGCTGATTATTCACTTGAGTTTTCTGAGTTAACAACCCGTGTAACGGTGTCGCCAAACGTTCCGTTTGTTTTCAAAAAGGATACTATGAATATTTTTCAATCAGTCGAATCAGGACATAATTACATGTATCCTATCAACGAGAGGAAATTGCCGCAATCTTCCAGTCAAATTTGAATCAATTTCTTACGGTTTCTTCGGTTACTATTTTTAGCGGGAATACCAGTTGAGGTTTTTCAACGTCGACTCTGCGTTTGACAAGTGGTCCGTTTTATGGATCTCGCGTCACGCGGGTTTGTTATTAAAATGTGAATAGTCGATAGTACCAGTGACATAATCGGTGTTCGCGTACTCCCACGCCTACTCGATTACCGCATACACGTATAGGGGCCATTAGCGGGTCCTCGGCCATCCGCAGTGAAACGTGGCCGTACGTGGTTGACCCGAGTCACGTTTTACGAGGTTTGCATCTCGAGGCCTGAAACTGGATCGCCCTGGTTCGTCGAGTGAGCCGAGTCTTCGGAAATGTTTCACTCGTTGCACTGAATTTTGATGCATGCAACCGTTCTCTCAAGACCCTCCTTAAACTTTCAACAATAGTAAAGTCCGCGCCATTAAACCTTATTGTTTCACGTCATGTAAAATTAACCCGCGGTTCTTTAAAATAATTGATAAAAGGTTTTCTGTCTCCAAAATGAAGTAGACAGTTGATAAAAATATTTCAATTTTCATGCATTTACAATGTCTCTAAATTTCTCATTACCTGAAAATAGTTCTTGCTCCACCTCTGGAGGAGGTTACATTCCTAAATAAATACAGATCGCAAGAGAAATTCTAATCTATCAGGAACATAGTTTTTCTTCTGTTTCTCTCTCTCTCTCAATTTCCGTTCCACTCGATTTTTGCTATTAACAGTTTCCCAGCGGCGAACGTTTGCATGGAATTTTCATCCGAACGAGAGCTGCACCGTGGGTGCGGTCGTTGGAAAAAGAAAAACAGCGCAACCGGCAGTTAGCTGCCGCGCCGTTTCAAACGCGTACAACTTCTCTTGCGGTTCTTCTTGTTTCACGGCCGGGTTAGATGCATTCCTGCAGAATTCGAGGTCGATACTTCTCTTTTTTATACCTTCGATGTAAAAGTTGGCTACGCGTGCTTCGACTTTTTCGTCTATTAAAAAAGTTTTATCAATTTGACGTATCAATGAATTTTGTCATTTCTGCAATATTTCATTTAACATAAAAAAAAATCTATATGCGCGTTCGCCTAATCCATTTGAATTTACTATTCCTAAATATGTTATTCGATAATAAATAAAAAATGCCGAGAATATTTTGTACTAAAAAGTTTGTGGAGTTCCGCGAGATGAATTAGCCCGTCACGCGGAGCACGCGAGCAAGATGCCTCTCAAGGCGGACCGGATTCGTTAACAATGACTCTGAAAAACGGAACGAAGAGGCGTCTCGAAGTTAATCGTAGCCAAAGAAAATAGCTGGTCAGAGAGCGAGCATTATCTACCACCGCGCGGTTTACGAGCGTTTTCACTAACTCGGGAAAAA
>SHCU01000078.1:200369-211726 GCA_004307685.1 Ceratina australensis
GTGTTACTTATTATTTAACATCGCCTTTATTTTATTATTCTTGCGACGGAGCCTAGCCATGTGCGGTTAAGCAATGCGCATGAAGAGAACTCAGAGGTGTGTGTACCAATCAGCATCGATCGAGACTCGAACTCGGAACCGCCGAATTACGAGTCTCGATCCTTACCGATCAAGCCATCGACTGGCTCTTAAGATACTAATTAACATAGGCCTTGAACGTGGTTCGGAGAAGAATCGAACGTCACGGTTCAAGAGCGAGACTCGGCTGTTTCTAAATCAGACATAAAGGATTTCCGTAGCCAGTGAACTGTTCATTTTCACGCTGCTGCCATTTCCGTGGGAACGCACCCTCTCGAAATCGAAGATTTCGCTATTAATGGCCCGTGAAAGGTGGCGTATATCATGAACAAGCGTTAATGTAATCCACAGGCAAACTTCACTTTCGAAACATGACATTCTGACCCAGAAGTACTTTAAACGCGAACGTTTTTTTACTAAATGCTTCCGAAGAAGTTAGTTAAGTATCATTCTTGGTAATATGACTTGAAGCATTTTTAAATCGTTAAATGATTTAAGTGAAATCGTACGACAGGGGAAGAGGTGATTTAAACGCGATAAAGTTACGACAGGTGTTTTGTAATCGTCGCCAGGGGGTACGTTCGATCTTCCAGAGAAAGTTTGCTCATTCATACGCGAACGTGGATACTTGGGAATCTTAAATGAAATCCAGTTGAGCAACGGCTCACGTCTCAGGGTATAAAAACAAAGGAAACGTAAATTAGAGCGGGTCGATTAATATCGATTTCTGTCCCATTCACTCGATCTCATTAGTGATCGAAATTATGAAACGCTTGGCAAATGCAATGTTTCTTGTCAGTCGAAAATAACTATTCATCAAGTATACAGTCGCATTCTATTTCTTTCTGTAATTTATAAATCTCTAAGTACTTATTTCCTTCCATTATACCGTGGGGAATGGATTTTTAGTTAAAAATGGGTGGACATGAGAATCGAAAGATCGAATCGTAGCAGGGATGGCTCGACGCGTGATCTAGGCGCGATAGAACGAGTAGGGAATGCCGATTTACGCCCACGCAAGATTAAACCTCCACACCCCGTATGCGTAAACAATGCCAGACTATCATAAATCATTCTGATCGAATAGCGATTGTGTTTTACGGTGGCTGATTAGTAATTCCTTTGTTTTTGTATCTGCACGCTGTCGCAAGTTTCATACGTTCTTTTGCAACGAGCCTGATAAAACCATTTAGAAAGCGATAATCGTTTTTGTCTAGCCGTTCCGTCGGTTCAAATCTGTGTTCATTTCATTTGTCAGAAAAATGATTTGAGATACGCACGTAAAATTACTTATTAACGTAAGTCATAATATCTTTTTCAATACAATCGCGAAGAATGTGGCTAAACTAGTTTTACTGTTTGTTAATTCAATGCTAATCTCAGGCATCAACGAAAATGCCAGTTGCAATTCAAGTTAATTGATAAATGCTCGACGATTTCGTAATCGTCCGGGAGATAAGAGGTCACGCTGGGAGTAAATCGAGTCAAGGTGGCGCCGAGCCTGGAAAGTGATTTGCGAGCCGACGGCTGCGAGTGCCAGCTGGCTACGTAGTACTACGATCACGCGAAACACCGTGAACCAATATGGCGTCGATGGTAGAACCGGGACCGGGTCAACATCCTGCGGGTAGGGATTGGAGAACGGCTGATCTCGAGCCAGTCTTCGGGGAAACACCACGCGAAGGCGCCACCGGGCTGACTTTTTAACCGGGACTGGTTCCAGCGGCCGTGGACCGCGCGCGCCAGCATTTCGCTTGACCTCCGGGAACAAAGGAGCACGCGCTACTGGTTTTCATTTGCTCCAAAGACGATGCATTCACCTCACCGATTTTTAAAAATCTTCATACTCTCGTGCAGCGAGTCAGCTGATTTTAAAAAGCTTCAGATTGAAACTCCTTTGACAAAGAGTTCATCCGTTAAATTCAAGAATATTCAATAGTAGTAATAAGTTATAAGAATAGTAAGGAAAATAAGAAAATAATTTCGTGAAAACCGAAGTTACCTTCTCGAAGTACCAAGCAACAATCTATATTTTTTAATCTTTTCAATCGCTACCATAAAAGCTGAAACTAGATCGAGCAACAATACGTTCGAGCATCGGTTTTATTACGGTAACGTAACGATCAGAGATTTCTCGGTACGTTCGAAGGTACTGTACTCGAGAACCTTCCGAGAAGCGAGGATTTTTGCAAAGGGATGAGCTACAGCATGGCTACGGCGGCGTGCTCTTCCCGCCAGTCTCGGCATTGAAATCTCGGGGTCGAGAAATCGCGGACCAATCGGCTCGCTTCCCGCGTCGACTCTCGCCCTTGAACGCTGCATTTCTTCTCATTTTTTTCCTCTTTTCGCAAGCGAAATGGCAGCCGCGTGTCGCGTAGGCGTGAGATCATTGCGATTTATTCCTAGCTACTGCCGTTACGGAATGGTAATTAACGCAGCCTTGAGTACCGAGGGAATAACCACGATAAAAATAGAATCGATTCGTTTTGATATTAAAAGAAGAACGTCGTATTTAAAAAGTAACACAGTTGAGGGAAAGAAGTTGAAGAAGTAATGTTAACAATGACAATAGGTTTCTTGCGACTCGCGACTCAACTCTAAACGACTGTTAACCGAGACAAAGGCTTCTTAATATGGACACGAAAGACCCGCTTTTGTTATCCGTAGACCCGACTCACCATGCCATGTAACTCTAGCCGGAAAACTAGTTCGTCCCGTTTAAACCGTCCTCGCATAAATTCGAATCTTAATGTAAATATACGAGACGTGTACCTAGAGACGACGATATCATTTGAACTAGCAATGCAACGCGTCCACCCCCCTCGGCTTCAACTTTCCCCATCGAATTCCTTCCTATCAACCGATAGCAACGCAACAGCATTCAGTTGTCACTCCAGCCTCGAGAATCTTCTCGCATGCAAACGAGATCCTCGGGTGGTATCTGTTGAAATGATTCCACTCGGCCGATTCTTTTATTGCGCGACTATCAATCTGTGGCCGGGTATACCAACCGCGCGGTAAACATGGAAGCACGCGGCTCGATTCGGCGCGTATATACATGCAGCACACTTTTACTCCAGTTTGTATCCCCGGAAACCGGTTTTCTCTCTCGTAACAGGCCACGCTAGCCTCCTTTAGCCGCGCTCACAGTTCCCCTTTCTGATCACACCGGTGCCCGTGTACTCCTTGAAGAAACCGGTCTCCGCGCGTCGGTCCTCGTTCAACCCGCGGCTTCGTACCTCCTTCTCCTCCTCGGTCTCCCCGATTTTTCTCCGGGTTCCACGGCCTCCTGCGGGCTACGAAAACAACGACGCTTTTCAACGCCCGACGCTTCGTTCCTCATCTTTTTTCCAAGTTTTCTTGTATTTTTTTGTCGCTGCTCTCATGTTGATCTTGGCTAGATGCAATTAATTAGTTGGCAGCGGTTACCGGTTTTCATTATGTTTTTGTTTATCCGAAGTGCCGGGATCCGATTCTTCGTGTCGTGCAATAGATACATCTGATTATAAATGCATAATTCCTGTTTGATTTCGCATGGTTATTTAATGATGATTCGATATGGTTTTACTAATGAAGATTGCACCTCAAAATGTAGTCCAGTTCTGTTAGTTCCCTTCGGAAGCTTTTCGCATAACTCTCTTGGGGAATGCCTCGTTAGAAACTGATAATTGGTACGTGTATATTCTTTGCATAAACTCGTTTCACGTATCTGCGTTCTGATCCGGTGGAATTGGAGCTGCGATAGAATCTAGTCCAATATTCATTCAGGTGTTTAATCAACATATCTCGGTAGCATTGGTATCTGGTACCGCGAATAATTCATCGGAGTTCTTATCCCATTGTAAAAACTTGCATACATTCCCGGCTCACGCTAACGTTTCAAAACCTAATTGGTCGTACCACTAATTGATGGTTCGCAGAAATTAGAGGTTTGCTACTTTGAATTCCTGTACGCGAGGCAAGTTTCGAAAATCGACTACTTCTTTTTTCCACTTTCCATCGGAACAGATAGAATCTTTATTACCATGCCATTTCACGCTTTTTAGAACTTCCATCAACCAACGCGTACAATTCTTTTATCAAGTCATTTTTTATTCGGTTAAATTAAAAACGCAGATCGATTGAAACGGTATCTGTTGACCCTAGCTTATCGAACCCTCGATCATTAAATAATTATGGTGTATAAAAGATCTGGAAACTAGCCTCGAGTCTAGCGTACCAGAGGGTGAACGTACCTCTATTAAAGAGTCTCATCTGCCGTGGAACACGTTCGCTAAACGTTCTCCGTGAGTAAAACTCTTGCAAAATCGGCGCTCGTTTGCGCAAGTTCCGCTTCTCTGCGCGACTATGCTCGCTCGCTCGGAACTGTTTCTTGCGCGCATAAATTTTGACGTTGCATCGCGAAGCTGTTTTACGCTTAAATATCTGCAAACTTTTCTCAATCATATCGTTATTAATGATGAATTATAAAATAGCACAACACGCGTATACGTATGTGCGTGAACGCACGATCATTGATGTAGAAAATGCAAGACAATATTTCTTCGTTACTTCAAACGTCAAGGAAAAAAATATCCCAACATGCTTCAGGCAAAACGTAAGATTATAATCAAAATTGCATAGGAGGTGATAAAGAGAACCGCGTTTGCCGTACTCAAAGCATAGGTAATCCGCGTGATTAGAGAGTCGCGGATATAATGCAGCCACGGTAAAGGGGTAACTAATGCTATTTGGCGTACGGCAAAGGGGAGAAAGGCTCGTTCAACGATGTTTCATCGTCTGTGCGCGGGCTTTTCGTGGATCCAGCAGCAGCAGAAACAGCAGCTACAGCAGCCGCGTCGCGTCGTCTGAGGTGAAACCTGTTTTCTGCCTCCTTCTCTTTTCCACGTCTCTTCCTTTTATCGCGGCGCACGTGCGAGCAGCACCTAGAAGCTTCAAATCGAGAAAACGAAAAACGAAACCGTGGATAACGTTGGTCGTTTAGCGATGGCGAAAGGATTGGAGTTTCAACTTAAAACTCGTTTTTGCTAGTCTGCGCTTATTGGAATTTTACGAACGACGAATTTCAAGCGTGAGTTTTTTTAAATCGATTGGAAAAATCCAAATTGACTTTGGATGTTTTAACAACAGAAAGTTTTTAATGATCCCTCGGCAACGGACAAATGGATGCTGGAATAATTAATGAACATAGCTCACGAGAGGTCTGCGGTGTCGCGCTATCGCGATGCCGGCCAGTTTTCAAATAAAACGTTCCCACTTCGGTTTGCTCTATTTCTAGCTGCGAAAGACGATCATTTATCTCCTCGTGCCGCTGTTTCTGCGTCGTCGTTCTTCGCTTTTTGCCGAGTGTACCGATGGTGAACGGCCGCACGTGCGAGCCGCAACAAAACGTAGCTGCAGTCGGATGAAATCGCGAGAGAGCACGGTGAAAGGGCTGCACGATTGTGCAATTGTAATCACATAAATTAGTCGGTAAATCGTTGCTCGATTCTCCGGATTTATTGACAGAGCTCAACCAACGTGAAGTCCCGTTAGATAATTGCATTTAATTTATTCGTCTTTGGTATTACGAAAATACTAGAATTCTAAGTTAATTTCTATCATTCTATTTTGTGGTATACAAATTATTTCACGTGGTTCGATCTCGGCTGTTACGCTTGTTTCTCTACCGAATCTGAAGAACGGCAGGTGCAGGTGCACGGAGATGCAGCGATTGCACTTCTCCCACCGCCGATTCGGCCTCTCCGATATCAATGCACTCGGTTTACCGCTTCTTCTTCCTGAACCTCGCGAACTCAGCACGTGCGCCGTGTTCGATGGCACAAGTCGAAATGTCAGCGTTCCTTTCGATCCCGTTGATCAATCGAACAACCTGTTCCGTCTTCACATTTTTCTATCACACGTCTACTCGTTCAAAGTCAATAATCAGAAGATGTATGCTTAACCCCTTCCCGTACTTTCGCGAATCTCTCTCGCGATGAAGATTTTGGCCCAAACATGAATATCGCAAGTCAAACTCGCAACGAAACTTGGGCTAAACATGAATTGGGCCAAACATTGGGTCTGTTTAGCGCGCGTCGATGCCTATCGCTTGGGCCCGAGTTTCGTCGAGCCAAATGCCACGGGAAGGGGTTAATAGTCATTTAATTCCATGCCAGATTCTTTGTCGCCGGTTATATCAAGTAGTTGACGCTACTTAGGAAATTGAATACTTGAGTTCTTTTAAATTCGTGTAGAAATTCTTTGTTAACACATTCGCGACCGGCAAATTTTTTTCGTTTCTAATACTGAGTACCGGCAAAAATAATGAAATTCTGAAACTGGTTGCCGCAAACTTATTCTTAACTATCGTTAAAACAAGGATAAAAATGATAAAATTTGTTTTGAAGTATGAATGTTGCAATTATGTGTTGTTTAAGATCAAAAGATTTTTAGAATTTGTATACTTGCTTTAGAAATAAAATTTAAAATGACGTGAATTCACGTCAGCGGTCGCGAATGTGTTAAGACGTTCGCTGTAATCGAAGTCAGCGAGCACGCGACCAGACTCGCCGCCGACTTTGATTAACACCGCGTTCTACAGCCGGTGTCTTCGCCGAGCGCATAGCACATTAGACACAGAGGTCGAACCCAGGTGTTCCCGGGTTCGGATTCGAGTAGGAATAAATGTCACAGCTTGGAAGGAGAGCCACGCATTCCCGGTGCTGCTCGTCTGCCGACGGTGAAAGGATCGCGAATAGTTGAGCACGATGCTCGGCCGACACTCTCTGACCTCTCAAATGTTTATTACCCTCGCCGGCTGAGTTCGATCAAGACCGAACTTTATGCCTCTTGTAATGGTGACAACGTCTCGGCTTCCGGGTGTGAGTTATGCTCGTTGCACATCGTGTCCCGCCGTTTTAGGAGAATCGTAACTATGCTTGTTAGTCATAACTTTTGAGGTAATCGTACTTCAATTTGAAACGATGACATACCAGATACACAGAGCGGTAGAATCGTCTGACATATGGAATGAATGTAGTTCCATTGATTCAGCGAGCCCCTATTTCACTCTATAGGATAACTGTCTTCATTTGTGAACCTGTCTCAATTAGTGAGTCTTTACAAATTAAATACTCGATTATCTGGCGATTTCTTATTATGAGTTCTCTCCAGGTCTCGGTTAACTGCGACCGACTTAGGAACATCAAAACAGAAATTGAATAAAAATAAGAAAGCATCCGTAAACGAGTGGAACTCGTTTTTATTATAAGCGCACATCTTCTCGAATAGTTACACCTGAAAGTCGGAACGATTCATCTGAAGCCGTGCACCGAAATGCAGCAGGTAGCTTTGAAAAGCCCTTACCTGTTCCCTTTTGTATATATGCATGAGGGATGGCACGAACCTGCGCTCCCCTTTTCCAGCGCATTAGCGCCTCTGAATGTCGACGAAGCTCCTGCAGCACCTGCGTTTCACAGGTTGGAAAAAACTACAGTAAAAACAGGGTTCTGATTAAACTTTACTAGACAATTTGACTTCGTGATTTTTTACCTAAATTATTGATTATTCTAGCTTTCTTATAAAATTAGAACTCGATAAAATGAATAAATGCTCGTGATAGATTCGAAAGAGGGAACTCCCTCTCTTACGTCAAGAACGGCTCGTTCCTTTATAAAGAATTTATCCGACTAATATTCGGAAGGGTCGGATGTATCACGCTATCGAAAGTGAAAACGCGAAAGAACACGCGGTTATACCACCTGCGTCGCGTCCGAGGGTGTTGCACGGCAACAGATGCGCCGGTGAAACCTCGCAAGGGGTGCGCGCGTATCAAGAACCAGTTGAATTGCTGCCTGGAACGTGCGTGCCACGCATTTTGGCTATAATATCGATTAAAAAAACGAGAATCGAACGGCTGCGTCGAGATAAACACCAAATGGCGAGGTTTACCTGGTGTTTGACTGCTTGGTATTTTTCCAAACCGGAGATTATGTATGCGTTTTAAACTTCCCTTTAAAAAATGAATTCATGATAAATTAATAGATCGATATTTGACTTAGTTAAGCGTTAATAAATCAAGAGGCATCGTTCTGGTGTTTCCTCAACTCAGTATTAATTGCTATACCTCATTCGATGGCACGTACAAATCGATGCTCGTCAACCGATATGTCACGACGATCGTCAAATTTCGAGGCTCGTTATTTGCATCAACACGCCTTTGTAGAATCGATTATTCCAGGCCGGCTCGTATATCGAGAGCGTTCGCGGTAGAAAGTACAGTTACGGCTGGCTTCTCATTATCCTGACCCATGTTTTAATATCACCATTGTGCGCTCGAGAACTAATGAATAAACAATCGCCGTGCTTGGTGTTACACGTGATCAACCTTAATATCATTCGAAGTTGAATAACAGCCTGTAACACTACTTGATTTTCATAACCCTGTTTTATTACTTGCAACACCGAGTACTCATTCATGCTGTTTCCCATGAGCGTCGATATAAAATATTCTTCGCGTCTAGCAATTTCAAAAATTCAGGCCAACTTCGTACTTAGCGAGAATTATTCGATAAATCTTGCGAAGATAGAAAATACGCGGAATGCTGTTGGCAAAAGCGGTGGTCGGATTTATTTGCAATCCGGAGGAGGAGTGTCAATAAGTAGGATAACGCGTAAAAGATCGTGCCTCAAACACTTTCTCAGGCATAGCACCCGGCTCATCATCATTACCGTCGTCATCTGTGCAACTTGAAATGGCTAAGTATCCGTGAGTCGCGAACAAAGCCCGTCGCTGTTGCATTTACCGCCCACGTTGGTTTTCCGTCGAAAGGATTAGTTGATTAGCATTCGTGGTACATGAATGACGCGACCGGTTCTGATCTCAGGAAATCATGGAACATCCTTCGAGTCAATCTTTTTTTGTCATTGAGACAAACAACGTTCCAAACGATTTAACAGCAAATTAAGAGTTTCACGTGTATCTCCTGGTTCAATCTTGATTTCAATGGTTCGAAAAACGTCTTGAGATATCTGAATTAAGGTTGAGCGAAACCTTTCTGGGAATTTAAAGCGCGCCCGAACTTCTTAAGGATGGCCACTTCAATTAGGAGGCTCTATTCCTAAGCACGTAGACATTTTCCCAAAGGCCCGGGCGGTGTTTGAGGATTTCCAGACGCCACTTGCCGCGGGGCCGACAATGAACGACTTTTCCTTTCGAGCGAAACGAAACGCGATAACAAAGAGATGCTGCGCCGGTCTTCTTCGTGGAACTCTCTTTGCCGAGATGCTCCCCAGACCTCCTACGCGGTCTCTGACGAGGGAAAAACTCGTACCGATACCCCGCCGGACAATTGTCTTCAACCATTCATCCTACTCCTTGACGAGTTCTGCGTTTTGTCACTGTTTTCCCAGGCTGTATGGGAAGTTCATGAACTTTTACGTATAAACGTATTCGTTGTTTCGAATCACAGCTGTTTCGTTTGCGCTGTTGTTTAAACATCTTACGCGTGACAGGTATAATTTTTTCTTTGACTAACGCGAAGAAAGGAGTCAAATTTCATTGACACCCGGATGTCCTGGACGAATCAAACTCCTACTTAATATTAATGCATTCGCACGTCCATTCAGTGCCTAGTAAAGTTTCGATTCACACGGTCACAAAGGAACACGCGAATCGCGGGAGGCTAAATAGAAAAATTGGCGGCAGATAGGGATCGGCGGAGGAGGAGAGGCCCCAGGGCGCGGTGAAAAAAGAATAGAAGGGACGATGGGGAAAGAGGTTCCCAAAATTACTCATTCGTTCCCGAATCAAATTGCGTAACAATCTACTACGCGGCATCGTAGCGTAACGTAAAACGTTGTCGGTGTCGTGACGGGTCCCACTTTCCTCCCTACCAACCGTTTCCCGTTTATACGTTCGTATGTACACGTCGGTTCCCCCTTTCCGCCCGCCGGCCCTTCAGCTCCCTTATCCCCCTCCGTTTTACAACTGACCCCGGGCCTCTCACCCACGCCGTAGTAAAAATGGCCGCTGTACTAAACAACGCCATGTATTTTTTCAATACGTCTCAAAAGGGGAATAAAAATAATATAAAGAATAACTTATTCAAATAGAATTTTGTATGTCCATTTAAAAGAATTATCCTCAAGTCTATATAACTCCGTAAACGAACTCCTGAAGTAGACTGTCTACTTTCTAAAGGGAGGAAAAATTGTAGAAGATAAAAAAGGGACAGGCTATAACAAAGATTTTGAATTACAATCGGCCCGTGTACCTCGAGCTCTCGCGTACACTATAGCTGCTTGCCACAGCTCGTTGGGTCCGTTCGCGAGCTCTCTCGTTTCCGTGCCTGTCCGCAGGAGTCCCACAGGCGCTGGTATCGACGCGCCGCGGTCCCAGTCCCTGGGCATTGTTGCATCGACGCCCGGCTAAGAACGTACATACCTCGTCGCAACCCTCGCGTGTCAGTGTCCGTTGAAAACTGTCAGCCACCGGCGCGAGTCATGTCGAACGGTGATAACGTCGTAAAATCGTTGATAGTGGACCGCGGATGAGAAGTAGGATATCGTTGTGACACGGTGAAAACGAGGTTTTAGCGCGGCGACGCCGTGGTTTGAAAGAGGAGGCGGTGTCCGTGTCGTTGCCAGAGGAGCCGGGGAAGGATGAAGCAAGAGCAGAAGCCAAGGAGGCAGGCCCTTTTCCAGATCGCCAAGGTTCGGATTCATCTCCTCGCGTCCAACTGATAATTAATCTTGCACACGTTAAGAATTCCCACTTCTGCGGTTCGATACGCTAGAATAACGCGTATACCGTTAGCTTGCATCTCGATCCCGGGGCTGTACCTGTTGATTCGAGCGTGCTCCTTTTAATCACGCCGCCTCTATCGCATTAATATAAGAATGATAGTAATAATGATTTTATTTAGAGATAGGATTACGTTTGAATGATAACGTAGATATTATAGTTAGGTACTTGAATCGGTAATCAGATATTTCTGAACAGTTTCTGTGACTGATTAGAATAAGAATTTTAGTTAGTTCGTGTTCATTTTGTTAAGATATCCGCATTTTTATTAACTTTCAAACGACATTTTACGTTGCATAACAAACCGCTTGGATAATTTGAGCTTGTCTCGGTTCATACATGGCGTTGGCATGTATGGACGACGCCTGAAATGGAGAAAACTCGCTTTAGCATTTAATCGAGCCTTGCAATTTAAAAGGAATGGGAAGTTAATCACATGCTTTATCGATAACGTACATAAATACTTGTGGATATAAGAATGCGCGTAGCACCC
>SHCU01000078.1:212292-222850 GCA_004307685.1 Ceratina australensis
TGTCAGCCACCGGCGCGAGTCATGTCGAACGGTGATAACGTCGTAAAATCGTTGATAGTGGACCGCGGATGAGAAGTAGGATATCGTTGTGACACGGTGAAAACGAGGTTTTAGCGCGGCGACGCCGTGGTTTGAAAGAGGAGGCGGTGTCCGTGTCGTTGCCAGAGGAGCCGGGGAAGGATGAAGCAAGAGCAGAAGCCAAGGAGGCAGGCCCTTTTCCAGATCGCCAAGGTTTGGATTCATCTCCTCGCGTCCAACTGATAATTAATCTTGCACACGTTAAGAATTCCCACTTCTGCGGTTCGATACGCTAGAATAACGCGTATACCGTTAGCTTGCATCTCGATCCCGGGGCTGTACCTGTTGATTCGAGCGTGCTCCTTTTAATCACGCCGCCTCTATCGCATTAATATAAGAATGATAGTAATAATGATTTTATTTAGGGATAGGATTACGTTTGAATGATAACGTAGATATTATAGTTAGGTACTTGAATCGGTAATCAGATATTTCTGAACAGTTTCTGTGACTGATTAGAATAAGAATTTTAGTTAGTTCGTGTTCATTTTGTTAAGATATCCGCATTTTTATTAACTTTCAAACGACATTTTACGTTGCATAACAAACCGCTTGGATAATTTGAGCTTGTCTCGGTTCATACATGGCGTTGGCATGTATGGACGACGCCTGAAATGGAGAAAACTCGCTTTAGCATTTAATCGAGCCTTGCAATTTAAAAGGAATGGGAAGTTAATCACATGCTTTATCGATAACGTACATAAATACTTGTGGATATAAGAATGCGCGTAGCACCCCCGATACATGAAATACGGGTACAATATATAAATCAATTGCTTAAGCGACAGATTTTCCTCTCGTTTTCCCCGTGAATGAAAATCTGGAGCAACGCGATCGAACCGCGACAAGCTTTTCCGTCCGGTCGTACGCATTTTCGCGATTAATGCATCTCGTATGGAAATGTGCGAGAAATTGTCGGGTAACGTATGCAAATCGGATAGCTCGGTGGGAAACGAGCCACTTTCGCGATGAAGTGAAGTAAACGCGTTCAGCGCCGTGTGAAGAGTTGAGTTTTTTTCTTTCTGCGAGGGGTCAAGGGAACCGGGTGAGAAAAAGTAACACTGTGACTCAACCGTTGCTGATTCAATTAATAAACCTCGGCTAATTATTACGTATCGATTTACATAATATAAAATCTATCAGGTTTTCCTTCAAACAAAATTAGACGCGCGAAACTGAAAGAAGCACAAATGAAGATTTATTTTACTTCGTTAAGGAATGACATCTTAAGCAACGTTTATTATTCGGTTGATACGCAACGTGAAAATCAGCGATGAAAAAAATGCGTCAGGTTTCTTAATTAAAACGTACGATAGAAAGCTGGATACGTACATACATTTTGACACACAGGAAGAAGTTTCCAGTTAGTTCTATTTTAATTTTAGATTAATCTCGCGCGAGTTACGGTACCGGCCGAGGTATAAAATAATTTGAGAGAGAACAGTAGTAGCGAGGTCGAGAATAGACGCGTTGGATGAAAGAATACTTGCTGAAGCAGATACGAACGAATGCCTCGGAGTCATGCAACAATAATTAGGTATTTAGCACAGTCTAGAATTGCAAAGCCCGGCTGGAATTCCTCCTCGATGCTTCTTGAATATTCACGCATGAAACAATTTTTCTTTTTTATGAATATCATTTAATTTCGTCGGTAATTTATTTATACGATTTCATGAGATACTACCGATAGCAATGTAACGTGATTAATTAATGCGGTTTTTTTTTGCGTTAGTATTGTCTGATTACAAAGCGTCGAGTATGATTTCGTGATACGAAGACCGGATATTTAGCGGAGCGAGGAGGCGAAAATAATGTTCCGGCATACGACAGGCAGGACACGGCGCGGAAATTGTGATTTACTTTCCCTCGGAATAACGAACGCTGCTACCATCCTCCTCCCTGCGTGGTTAGACTCTCGGTTCCACGCATTACGCGTTGCGCCGCGACGCATTTACATATTTTCTTGTATGCATAATACCTGCCGGCCCGCCCTGTTTTTCGCGTCGCGGATTTATTATTAATCTCATTTGTGTACATTAGCAAAAATTGTTTTCCTTATTTACGACGTGCTTTAGCGTTCCATAAAACATATTTAAGGATGCTAATTCTATCGGGGCGCAGCGCTTTAATCAGAGAATGTTTTGATGAAACGCTGTAGAATAAAATAGAGCACAGTGTTTTAAGAAAGAAAAATTGTAGGATCGAGATGGAAACGTTTGCCACGGTTAAGTTTAATTTTTCCTTAACTGTTGCAGGTATTATGGCATCTGGACATTTTTCGGCGGAGCTTCAGGGAGCTGTCGGGCCATGCCTGCATGCGGGAATCTTGCATCTTCTGCGCTCTCAAGGTAAGAAATCCAAGAATCTATTTCCTTAACACTATTTCTAACATGAGCTGTCAAAAGACACCTTTCAAATTTTCACTGAACATTATTCACTAAGTTTAATCATTTCTCCACAATTAATTTTTTTCTTATAATAGTTGTTACATTAATTCAGCGATATCATTTTCCTCCAGCTCATACTGGATTTAAAAAGACATCTTTTGGTCAAAATAGGTATACACAAAATCGCGGTAGAAATAGTGTTAATATAAGGGATGTTTATGAATCATTTTATAAAATAATGTCAGAGCAAGAATGACGTGCATTTGAATATGAATTATATTTAAAATCGGTCGAGCAACAGGCCGAGCCCTGGGCAGATCAGAGTTTCATTACGAACCGCCTTGACATCTTTACGTATCGATGAGCTCCAACGAGCGCGGCGCGAGGCTTGATTTCTCGCGTGCATACGCCGGTCCGGTGTGCGTCGCGTCGACCGATTTTAATCGTGCGATTCCGTCGGCTCCCACGACGATAATGGAAACGTCGCTGGAAGCGGAACGGACGAGTTTCGAGGTAAAAGTGCGCGGCTTAAGAGAAAGAAGCTCTATCTTTCTCGAGAAGGAGCTTAAGAGGAATAAGGGATTGCCTTACGGTCGACGCAGCGTGTCCACTTCATGTTACAGCGCCAATCTCCCGTGGGTAATCTAATCTTCGAGGAAAAGAGATGCCCTGTGAAACTCCCGGTCTGTTCTCGAAAAAATCTCAACTGTTAATCCTCGAAAATCGCAGGGAGAATTCAGATTCATTACCTGCATCGATTCGTCAAATAATTCCCGTAAAAAAAAAAAATAACCTCCTTTTTCTGATAATTTAAGCAAATAATACGAAGTATTCTTGGTACAAATAATTCAGCTATCGTCACAATGGAAAGATTTTAAATGCGATGTGGCGATCGCAGGGGCCCCCGCGCCTTTCTCCTCGAAGAAACACGTTCCTCGACTGTTCCGCGATTGGCCGAGGGAACGGAAAGAAGGTGCCCCCCTCCATGCTACTCGGGTTCATTGTAGTAAACGTACAGCGAGTAAGACTTCTTGGAAACTCGCGCCCGATGCAAGGAACGAAACGCGTCGTATAGAACGACGAGAATAAGCGTCGGATCCTCCCAACTGTTCTCACGGGGTTAATTAGCAATCTGGAGAGTTAATTGCCGCTGGCAAAGGGGTTCGCGTTAGCGAGTTTCGCAGGAGAACGTTGCCAACGCTATTTTCACGCTCTCCTCTCCTCCCTTCGTCGCTCTTTTTACCGCCGCGAGCCGGCCAGTGGGGGGACTTTCGGGACCTGCCCCGCGGGACTCGAGACCGTGGCTCTGATTTTTGCTCCTTTTTGCCCGGGTTAAAGATGGGTCAGGGGATTAGCGGGTTGGAGAACAGAAATAACCAATTGGGAGTTGATAATTGGGTTCGTGGAATGTGGAACTGGCAGCGGAGAGATGGAACGATTTGACGAAGGGTCAAATTGAAGTTCACGATTTGACTTTCCTCGTTCCTTAACCCTTTGACTCGTACAGACGCATATATGCGTCTAGCGAAAGCTATCGGTATGGACTAAGGACGCATATATGCCCTCGGTGATTTTCTTATTGTTCTTGTTTCTTAGACGAAAGTCTTTGCTTATGTATACTTCGGATTTGGATAGTTTATATAGTTTTGTTTTTTGTTCATTTTCGAGGGGATAGTGTAACAGTAATTGGACTTTGTACTATATTATAATTTAATACATCGCCGAACTGAAAAAGTCCCCAGTGATATACTCCCTCTGAGTATTCAGCAGTCAAAGGGTTAAATATATATAAACCGCGTTGAAGATTGAAAAGATAAAGCTCTCGTCACGTTTCGGTGTGGAACCATCAAATACGAGAGGGAAGATCCTCGCATACCACCGAGGGTGTACGTGTGCTCTCCAAGAATTCGGGCTGAGGTGACTCGCGGTGATTCACTAGATACCTATGCGAAGGGTCGAAACCTCCAGTCTTCGGGGTTAAAACCCTTTCTTACTGCCCTGACTTTACGACTTTGAACATTCAACCAAAAGCCAAGTGTTACTATTGCGATCTTCTTAATTACACCGGAAATGATTGTTATTACAATTTTCCTTATCGTAGAACTACGGATAGCCCGCTAAAATTGTATCGTACCTCTTGCGTCCGGATGAAATAAAGGACGAGGATAATGGTCAGCCATTCAGGCAATTAAGGAAGATCATCAGTGAGATTCGTCGCGAGTGTCGACCTGATGAACAGTTATATTATTCCGCTAGACTCCGGCACCTCGGTAGGCTCGGCTCACGGGATACGTTCTCGTTTTGCTCGGTGCCAAGATCTGCGGCAACACGGTTGCGGTCGCATTGGTTACTAACGTTCGTTTCCGGGCGTCTCGAATGGTTTCTCTTGAACTTGCACCTTACCATGCCCCTGCAGAAAACCTTCTCGCGGCCAGAAACGCGTTACTCTCGTTTCTCGTTACCTGAACTCGATTCTTTAAGCAAACCGAATTCGTTTTTGCCTTAATGTCTAACTGTTCTTTACGTTTAACTACAAATTTTATCTCAGGGTAAATAGAAACTAGGAAAATAGTTTCAGTAGTTTTACAAGAAACGTCACGTCTGTTTATTTGAATTATAGAGTAATGAAAATAATTATGTGATACAATTATTATTATGTAACTAACTATTGAAACTGCACTGTTATAATTATTCCTGACGCCTTTGCATGGCAAATAAGCCAGCTCGTTACGATATTCATAAGCTCGTAATTTACAATGAATCGCTCCTTATCCAGTCCCATTCACTTCTCGTTATTATTTAACAACGTGGGCGCCTCTCTACGCGTAAGTCAAGCAGCCGGTAGGAAACGCGTAGGCCTTGTAGTATTTCCTTCTTCCTAAATAAAGAAAGCATAACTAATGTAAGTGAAGTCACCGCACGAAACGGCCCTCGTGTCGATCTTTCAAATGCAATCGAACCCTCCTACGGTCACACCTCGTCGCTTGCCTCCTGTCGGTTTTAGGAAATTTTTATAGCGCACGCCTAAACGGTCCAAACATTTAAAAAACTAGTGTCTGATATATTCTTCGCTCAATTAATAGAATGATTTTCGAAGAGGTAGCGCGAGTTGTATTTTATAATTCAAATATTTGGAAGATCTGTGAATGAGCGTTGAACCTCTGCCATCGTGTAACGCGATTTGGCCAGGTATATCGAAGCCTCGACCACTTTTTCCGTCCACTACTACCTTTCGTGTCGGGGGTCCTCTCTCTTTTGTGTTCGTGACACAGGACCCAATCGTATCCCGTACACCTCGGATGTCTGTACACTCAAGCTCATAAGTATAGAAGCTTAGAATATAAATCATCGACAAAGATTAATATAAAAAATTATATCATTAAAATTAATTTCCTCTAATGGAGTTCCCTTCGTAAATATTATCTCACGAACGATGTATCTCAGACTAAATACATTCGTTATTTGAAAACAAGGTTTTTGGTAATAGAGGATTGCATCTACCGTATCTCATTTCCATGGAACGTCGTACTTATGAGGTTGAGTGTATGTTTGGAACTGGCTTTGTCCCCAGCACTCGTAGTACGGGTCTCTCGTATTCTCGTACGATTCACGACTACACGCCGGCACACGGGACCCCGTTCCTCGTGACTGGCGTGTAGTAGTCCTACGAGAGGAGCGGTGGACCTCAGGGACGTAGACCGGTCGATTTCAACGCGTGGTTGAGCGTCGGCCGAAGCCAGCCGCTCGAATTGCATTGAATTCACTCAAAAGAATCGGTTCCTATGTTCGTTGTTCGTTAAGAATCGGTTCGTTGTTCCTATGACACGCTTCAATTTCGCTCTCTGTACCTCGAGGCGATTCGTTTCATTATTTTCATACGTTTTTCAATTCTCGAATAACTACAGAATTTTATTGCGGATACCTATGTCGCGTCAGAGGATAAGAAAATGGTGAGATGGAAATGAAGTGACGGCGGAGTTGTTTCTCGGAGATATTTAATTGTTTGAGAACCGGTGTTATTCGTTCCCCGCACGTGTAACACGAGGCTGACAGATAAGGAATTGTGTCAACCTGTTTTATGTGCGTTGATAAGCCAGCCCCGACGATTAGAACTTTCTCCCGTGACGTTGAATCCCATAGAAAACGATTATCTATTTCGCAAAACCGTGGAAAGATGAATTCCTTTGTTTCAAGAATTCCGCTCTAAGTCTCATCCCCTTGTCGAATTCAAGAACACCTGCTCCCCCATCCAGACGCTTTTTCTGACCCCAGGATCCTCAAATACCGCACAGGTTGTCCGTAGCAGCTCGTGATAGACCACGAAGATCTTTACAATTATTTACTCGTTAGTACTCAAGTTTTCTTGTTAACTCAAGTTTCCTTGTTAACGTGCATCGGTCCACGAGTTCAAAATATCAATTAAAAAAATACTTGAAGAGCGCGCGCTCGGAATTCTTCGAGGGAGAACCGAGGTTCAAGAGTTTCGGAGAAGAACGATGATAGAAACTAGTTTGATCGGTGGGGTCTTAACGAGAGCACAGAATCCGAGGAAAGAGGTCGTCGTGCATGAGCCCGAGGAGTACAGCCCTGGCTCGGGCCAGGTTGGTGAACGTAGGACAGCTAACCAGGTGACGTCATTGACTTCTCGGATCTATGGAGGGCCCACGGCGAAGGTAGGGGAACGAAGGTGGCCAGCGTGGCGAGAAAAGAGATAGAGCGACGAGTGGGGGTTTGTTCTTCGGCGCACCGGTGCCCGAGTCCGCTGCTCTCAGGTACATGCGAGCAACACGGCGCCGCGTGCACAGGTAGAGTCGTCCCGTGATCGTTCTCCACGTTCCTCGACGCATTTCGAGCGATTCCGCGAATTTCCGGGCCAACCCTCGCCGTACGTTTCACCCCCGTTTCCGTAGGATGGCGAACAGAGGGGTTGAAGCCTTGGATACGATGTTGTGAGTTCAGTTTGACCAGTGAACCCAGTGGTAGCTTTTATATCTCTACGAGACTAAAACGTTTTATTCTTTACGACCGTGTAAAGTAGATAGGGGTGAATATTGATGCTGTGATTTCTCATGGATGAAGTGAGACAGTGAGACAGGATATCGAGGATTTTTAATCATCGATTTACCGAAGTACCCGTGAGTCATATTTCAAATATTGAGAAGGGGAACAAGACTTTTTTATCGAATGTAACAGGTTTTACTCGATGTACACTTGATAAAACTGCTAGACAGGAAGGTGTAAACCATCCGGGCTTTTTCTCACAATTACTTGGGATTATTTGTATATAGAATTTAATGAGAGAAACGTACAGCCTCGTGGGAAATCGATCGAACTCCGTAAATGAGAGTATTTGCGAATCTGTAAGCTGGCCGTTCAAGATTTTAAGGAAACCGTGTCAGGGAAGCACGTGGCACGCCGAAGTGGAACGGACCGAGTCGGGAGGAGGGAAAGATGCGACGCGAGTCGTTAACGCCCGGAAGAGCGGTTTCCGATTGAACGTGAAAGAGTATTCCCCGAGCGCTTCCTGATCACGGGATATAACACCTTCGCAGTTCATCTGCATCGAATAACAAAAAAAAATGGGAAGTTTAATCGCCGAATGATTCCGCGATTTCCCAAGCGATCGCTGAGAGATGGGGAATATTTAATGTAAACAGTTCGCACCGCGTTAAAACGCGCGGCGAAGCTGAGAGGGAAGTTAAGAGCCACTGGCTGGTTAAGCGTAGCTACGATCGGTGACTTCGCTTGCCAAACGAGTTTATGTTTTTAATCGAGTCTACGACTCGTCTGGCAACGGCTTCTCCTCGGTACTTACATCCGGCATGCAATTTGCTGGATACGAATACTCCTTCTGCATTCGTGAGGAGGGATCATCTGCCGGGCTGTCTTTCACGATCTGGCCACCTGTTTCCCGTGCACGCTGTTCTTTATTGCGTCGAGCCCATAACTTTCCATCGAACCGGACATCGATACTATGGAGCTGATAAATCGTCCGCAGCACGTCGTGTCACCGGTGTTCGATGATTCGAGGAATTTCATTTAAATGGTATCTGGACTGTACCCGGGATACTATCTACGCGAGGACAATATCGAGGCACAGGTACAGTGCAAACAGGAAAAGCGTGTTATCAGAGAAAAAAAGGGTTCGACACAAAGGGTGTCCCGCTACGTGGCAAGTGCAGAGACCGGATTAAGCACCGGAGTTGGACTAACGAATTCTGTGTGTGGACACAGCAAACAGAACTATCTCGTCGCGAGAACGAGAATTTGTATTTGCCCCGGGCCTGGTGTTATCACGATTTCCAAACGCAATTTTTGCGCCCCACGCATTTCGAGTTTGGAGGAAACGTTATTCGGAGATTCTTAAATCAAGTGATTCGCCGGTGTTTTTAATGAAGATGCGGCGATAAGAGAAATTAGGGCTGAAGCATGAGGATCAGATTAAGATGAAACGAAGGAGATTGTTCTTCATGTTGCGGAGTGGACGTTGTAGAAGAAAATATTAAACGCGGAAGGATTCTAGAATGCGATAACGAAATGAAATATGGGCAGTTGTAGCCAGTTTCTCTCGTGAAGATTGTAACATCAGGAAAATGTTGAAGTGGATAAAAGTTCGGCACGACGCGTCGGCGACGCCGATCGATCGCGAGAAGAAGGCCGAGGAGGCAAAGGTTGAAGTTGTGGAAGCTGCCAGGGAAGAGGAGGAAGACAGCGGCATGGAAAGGGAGGACACGCCGTCCAACATCGAGCTGAACGATCTGCGAAAAGTATGCTAATCGTAAATCAACGTAACTGTTTCTTTTAGCGATTGCATCTTGGCTAGAAAAATGTTAATTGCCGTCTCTTCGCGTTAACAGAATCGCGTCGACGAAAATTTTAGAATACCCTTGTGTCGATGCAAAAATTCATCGATAATTATTTAAATATTGTCATGGTTCATTCGCGCGACCTCGAACAAAATTAATGGACACTTTCCCTCCGAGACAGCATCTTCAAAACGCATTAAGGCTCCGGACGATAAGAATTATAGCGTGGCACTGCGCGCGAAAGCACTCGAGGCAGTACACACGGTTGAATGGCTCCTCTTTAAAATGTCGTTAGTGGCCAATTTCTTGTGCTTGTAACACTTGAACAAATTCCTCGACCCCTGTACGATTCCATCTCCTTCTCTCGGGTCGGTGCATATGGCTATTAGAAATTCTCCAGGTATGCCAGTCGATTAGGAATCATTAAACTGTTGGTCATTTTAATTAACATATCAATTCATTGTCTCTTCTTAGTTAGTGTCCGTTTTTTCTTCAGTTTCCTCGTTGTTAAATGTACTAAAACAACAGCCAATTACTGTGTACTACCAGCGACTGTCGTTATTTCCTTTCGAATTCCATTAGGGACAGTTCCCTTCTAATGCTAAACATAACAATTACTGTTGCTACAATTCCAAGTACGAGAAACTGCTTGGAAAGGGCAAATTGATTTCTAATTTCTCAATCGCATAAAATCAATCTTAGTATATTTCAAATGCTAAGACTATAGATTTAAAGAATCAGGAACATGTGATCGATCAGTCAACCCTTGGTCATTTCCCATGGGAGTGTGATATGTCTCGGGTCAGGATCGCTTTCATTCAACCGATTTCACTGACGTAGCAATGTCGTGTCAAACGAGGCAGAGGCTGGTTTTTTCGACCTGCAACCTGCTTCTTCCAACAAGTGCGACATCGTTCCTGCTATAGAGCTGCACGTGGACTATCCGGATCGTAGACTGGCCGTCAGCGCAGCTTGTCTTCCACTCATCGAACGACTTTCATTGAATTTCACTCGATCATTTCCGATTTTCTATTTCCTTAATTAATCTCAATTTTTAATATCCAGAAATTCATCGATCATTCACACGAGCGAAGTTAATTCAACAATTATTAAAGTATACATACCAGATCCAAAGGATCGAAGCAACGCAATCGACGCACGGTTGCATAGCTTCTCGTTTTTTCTTTCCCCCCCGTTCGTTAACATTTTTATACGTGTCTCGAAACACCGCGCGTTGAGCAAGCAGCTCGAAGCGGTGCGTGGCTTTCTACGCGCGACCACCGATCG
>SHCU01000078.1:224237-245862 GCA_004307685.1 Ceratina australensis
ACTGACTCGACGAGCTACTTATTCATCAGAACGTTTTGCGGGTGTCATCGCGAAATGAAATACAAGTCGGCGCGGTGAGATGTTCCCAGCCAGTTGTCACACTGATAAAATGAAGAAGCAAGCTTTTACGTATGCTCGTTAATAATATACACCGACGTCTTACAGCATCCATTAAATCCTTTCTCTTTCGGAAACAATAAAACAGCGTTCACCTTGAGCCATAGATACTCAGTTAACCGTGAAACGATTTTTCCAAATGTATAATACCGCTCATTATCTCGTTACCAGAGATGGCTATTAATCAGAGACTTAAACGTGTTCGAACAATTCGAGCAGCTAGAGCATTAGCCGTTTCCAGATCGTGCGCTGCTATTAAATACGTACGTCTCGTCTGTTTTAGGACCTGTTCTCGCAGCTGCAGTTTTCGCAAGAGAGCGCGTTGCCGCCAGACACGCTGCGCCGGGCTCTCGCCGAGAGCTTTCTCGATCAACAGAGGTTCCAGCTGGGATTCATGGACGACGCCGCGGAATGTTTCGTAAGTGGCCATCACTCCTTGTAATCCCAGTATAATCTGACCGTTCTAGAATCGGTTCTGATCCAGTTTGCCAAGCGAGTTTCACAATCCTCAGATTTTAATTAGACTGATTTTCATACAATTTCATTCTGTCTCGAACGCGACGAACCAGTTCGAGTTCTTTAAATGGAAAAACAGTGACGATTGTCTCGACGTAAAGTGCGATAAATCAAGTTGCACTTTCTAATTGGCTAGGTCCGATCAGAGACTCGCGAAGGACGCTGCATCTATTCTTAGCGATATACGTCAGGGTTGACAGTTGTCGTTTGCAAATAATAGGAAGAGACACTTTGTTTTATTGTCCCGCAGGAGAACATTCTTCTGCGTATACACCTCCACATCGCCAGCGGCGAGGCGGAAGACATGTGCAGCGCGAGACACTGCGTGCCGCATCAGAAGTTTGCCATGACGCTCGTCGAGCAAAGCGTCTGCGGTGCCTGCGGTGCCACGTCCGAGCCACTGCCTTTTACACAGGTCAGTCCCTTTGCACTTTCATCAAAGTGAGCTCTAATCCACCGTGTAAATAATGCGAACTTTCCTTTTAAACCGGAGTTTCAAATATTTATGAGATAACTAGAAACCGTCCGGTGCACTGTTCTGTTTCACGGGATACAGCGTTCAATTCTATTTTCACGTCGTACGCTACGGTGGAAGAAGCGATCAGATTGTTTTTAGATAAGAATATTTCCCTCAAATCACTTCGTCGGATTAATGATAATGATCGCAATTCTCCTCGTCACTTCGATCATAAATTGCTATCAAAATTGCATCGTGTATACATCATGTATTATCGAAGAGTAATCATCGTAACACGCAGTTCACGGAAAACGAGTTTCTCGTGAAACGCACCATTAGATTTCAAGGACGGCTCGGGATGAGTTTCTCTTTCCTCGTGTTCATAGAATTTTCTCCCGGACCGTTTCGTTTCTCACGTAGTCCGCGCAGGTGGATCCGGAAAAGCGATCGGATGAGAAGGGAAGGTGGCGCGGGGCTCAGGTAGAATTCTCCGGTCATTGTTCGATCACGGGAACCGTGAGGGTGGCCCGAGGGCGCGCAAGTAAACGGAAGCTGGCTGGGTTTAAGCGTATTTAAGCGACTTAGTTAAGAAGCCTAAACGGGCTAAGATAGAACGATCGTGTAAACGGATTAACCGATCGGGATTTGGCGGCTCATTGGTTGCCGGCGAGTAAGGGTGGCTTGATCGAGTCAGGGGATACGATTTCGTGCAATAAACTTGGGATAAAGGAAGCCGGGCTCCTCGAATACGTAATGAATAGATTACAGGTTCCACGTATCCATAGGAATAATTGCCTGTAGGGAATACGAGTGTCCCAGAATTCATTCGATATGCATGAAGATAACAAAAATACGTTCGAATTTTCTAAGTTACTTTATATAAAAATTACTTTATACAAAAAATTGCGATGTGATAATAAGCTGATGAATTCAATGGAGTTACGATTGGCATGGGATCTAGATTTCCAGTTTTACATTAATTTCATTTAACTTGACATTTTCGAAACGGAAATTGAGAGAGGAGTTTCATGTCAGTATGAGAATATTTTTCTGAATCATCCCGCAGGGATTTGATTTTCCATCCAGCCGATACGAACTTTTACTCGTGTGATTAAAACTCTCACGGGTCAATTCTGGGGAACCGGTTCCGCGTACTCGTTTCACCCGATCGCGCTTCCGTTCCGCGGCTTCTCAATCGTTCCTATTGGGAAACGATGGTTGAATATGATTTTTCTCGCCTCGGGAAAACCACGATTTTCAATCGTTGCGAACACGTGTATGTTATGTATGTACGCACGTAGAGTCGTTATTGCGTGAACGAGTTTGACTGTTTCCGCCTCGAAAGTGAAACTACCCTAATTATTTCTCCCCCTTTTTGTGAATCACCTGGTAAAACGAATCCCGGTTGAAACTGTAAATGTATTAGAAAGTCGAACTTCGGCTGTTTGCTAAAGTTATTAAATAAGCAAGCGAAGAACATGGCGAAAAAAGTTTTCCCTATCGCAGCGGCTCGAAGACATCTCGCGGCGTACAGAGAGTTAATTAAATTTCTACATAGTTAGCAACGTGAAATTACTTGTGGCAAAGTTTCGATACCGAAGGAAAGAGCCGATGGCTCCTGAACAAACGCAATAACGGGAGTCGTAATTTCGCCCACTCGCCCGACGTAATTACTCTTTTTTCTGGGATTAAATTATATAATTTTCCGGGAACTCCTTTCTACCTTTCTTACGCTTTCAAATCTATTTCCATTGTCGTTAAATCAATCTGCAGACAATGTCCAGCCTCATAAAGAATAATCACAGAGATTTTTCTCTAACAGTTGATACCGATAAAAATTCGCTATTTTAAATTGCAAACGAGAGAGATAACGAACAATGCGCTATTCTAATCGTAACAGTTCTAATAACGCAAAATTCAATCGGAGATAAAATCGCGAAATCACTCGGTCGAAACCGCGAATGAAGAATCGGTTGCCCAATTCGGCCT
The DNA here is from genome assembly GCA_004307685.1 of Ceratina australensis. Lineage (NCBI taxonomy): Eukaryota > Metazoa > Arthropoda > Insecta > Hymenoptera > Apidae > Ceratina > Ceratina australensis. Next base: position 227,317 of record SHCU01000078.1, read on the forward strand.
ACGAGTTAAGACTGTTTGCTAATGCGAGTAAGAACAAAAGCGATGCCCTTTCGAGCGCATAATCCAGCGCAAAACGCGAGCATTACGACTCACGTGGGTGGAGTTGGTTTCTGCGCCTGCATCGAGTATCGCTGCTCGGTCGGAGAAAAACGCGAAACTAGTTGCAATCCCGTATCGGTCATGGCCGATCGCTTTTACTGGCTGACTACTTGCCTGCAACGAATCGGAGTTGATCTACCAGGAGAAAATTCGAGCACAGTACTCAGGCACTAGGAAGTCGATTTCTTATGCAATTGCATTTATTTATTATTTTCACAATTATGTAAATATAAAATGTAATCAGGTGGAATGTAACGAACATGGAATCAGGATTTATCTCACGCTAAACTAATGTTGCAATTTGATTATTTTAGATGGTTCACTACGTGTCAGCATCGGCACTGACTTCGCAAGCCCGGCAAACGCCACCGAGTTCTAGGAACTGTTCCGACTTGTTCGGTCAGCTTCTTCGGAAAGCCGGAGGGATGGGTGACATCAGGGACTGTCCGGTGAGTAACTTACCAGTGAAAAACTTTCTTCCTTACCGTACCGAATTTCTTCATCGCGAACGATTCATACGTTTGACTCATCCAACTAGTAAGATCAGCTACACACTCTCCTGCAGCCTTTCTTAGATACGATATCCTATAGACTTTCTCTTTGAAGTGGAACGATGGCTATCGCTCGCGGCTACTACAGGCCGAGGGTGCTGCGATTTACGTGGATTTTTATAATAACTGTCAATCAACAATTCTCCTCGTTTACTTATAATTTTTTCAAGTTAAGAAACATCATTGAGAAAGATCTTGTCTTTTGTTTGCAGAGCTCCTGCGGTGCAAAAATCCAAATCTGCCGGACCTTGATGAACCGGCCGGAAATCGTGTCGGTCGGGGTCGTATGGGACAGCGAGCGACCGTCGCTGGAGCATATCATGGACGTTTTCGCGACTGTGGGAACATCCTTGAGACTGAGCGACGTCTTCCACAGCGTGGTCGACTCCCGATGGGGTGCATCGACGGTCCACAACCTCGTAGGAGTGGTCACTTACTACGGGAAACATTACTCGACCTTCTTCTTCCACACGAAACTGAAGGTTCGTAATATACATTCACATGAAATAATTAATATCAAGACCACGGTGTAAGTGACAATGATTCTTTAGGTGTGGATTTACTTCGACGATGCTACGGTCAAGGAAATCGGGCCACGTTGGGAACAGGTAGTGGAGAAGTGCAGAAGGGGTAGATACCAGCCGTTGCTGTTACTTTACGCAACTCCTGGCGGGACTCCGGTGAACACGGAGAACGCGCCGAAGACCGTAACGCCTTTCCCGAATGGGAATGGGTTGAAGACACCTCCGAAGAATAACATGCGACGTTCGATCACGCCCAGTCCGGAGAAACCATCGATCAACAACACCGCGAGGCGTGCCATTACGCCCAACCCTGACAGTCCTCCTCATCCCTACACCCAGCGCAGGATCTACAGCGATTATCAGAATCTGACTGACATACAGAACAACATCTTTGGGAATCAGGTAATTACTAATTCCAATCGAGTTTACGTTTAATTGGCAATGATCAAAATTATAAATATGCACTTCTATCTGTCAGTGCGTGGACTCGGTCGACGGTGATACGGAATCGAAGTACATCAGCCGTCGGGCCGTCGAGAACGTGATGCAACAGCAAAAGAAACAGCAGATGCAGCTAACGCGGAGTCTGAGCGCTGGCTCAACGCCTCAAGATGCCATTAGTATTCCGGATCACCTGAACATCCCGAGGAGACGGGACTCAGGGAACTGGTCCGGCGATCGAAACAGTGCCTCCTCGAGTTCCTCGACGACGATGGACAACCCGTATCTGTACATTGTGAATAAAATGCAGAGGAACTCCGGAGTCCCGAAGAGTCCTACCAGTAAATCCGGTGAATTGTCGAGCAGCAGCAGCGGCCACTATGACGCTGGATACGACTCTTATTCCTTGTCCTCCACGGACAGCCTTCCGCTTCAACAGGGCCTGAAGCACAACTTACAGGTATATACAATCTCCAAAAGCTTTTATGCAATACTGTACGTTTAAGGAATATGAGAATTAAATCGGATTTATTCTTGTACAGCTTGCCCAGATCCCGGAAGGCTACCAAGCGTCGTCAAGCGACGACTGCGAGCGCCTGTGCAAAGAAACCGACGCGCTGTTAGACAAATCTCGAGCAGCTGAAGATGCGGGCGATCTAAGCACCGCGGTGGCTTTATGCAGCGCGGCCAGCAGCAAAGCCCGAGCCGCGATGGACGCGCCGTACAACAATCCGCACACGATCACTATAGCGAGGATGAAGCACAATACTTGTGTGATGAGGACCAGGAGCTTACACAGAAGGATGCTGCAGGAGCAGGCAACGACGAACGGGGAGAAGGAAGGTCAGTTATCAAGATCTCTCTGAACTCATTTTTATAATAATATATAGAGAATGCTAAATGTGAGTGTGCTTCGTATTTCAGAAGGTGCACCGGAAGGTAGGCATTCGCGGGACAACAGTAAGTCTAGCCAGCACTCGCGGCAGAGTTCCAGGGACAAAGGGAACCATTCCAGACAAAATAGTCGGGAATTATTAGTAAATGCTCCAACGGCGAACACTGACAAACCGACAACGAAGAGTATCGAAATCTATGCCACGTTACCGAAGAAGAAGACCTTACGTAGCAAGGCGACAGCCGTGAACGTGATCGAAGACGAAGAGTACATGCTGTATGACCGGCCGATGCAAAGGACGGGTCTGTTCAGTCGCACGAAACGCTGCGACGACGACAAGAAAGATAAGAAACGAGCTCGCAGCGAGGAGAGAAATAAGAATGTCTCGAAAGATTTCTCTATCGCTCCTTCTCGAGCTTCGCCTTCTCCGAAAGGAACCAAAGTGGAAAAGCCTAAGGAAACTCTAGACGCGGTAGCTAATAATATGCGGAACTCGCAAACGAACAATAACGTTAACAGTGAGCAGAAACAGGGTAAGAAGCAACACAAAATTCGTAGGAAATTGTTGATGGGCGGTTTGATCAAGAGAAAGAACAGAAGCATGCCGGATCTTCGCGAAGGGCAGGACGGGCAGGCGAACGCCAGCGTGGAGGGAGCCTCCAACACCTTACCGAAGCAGTCCGTGGACGATTCCAGCGTCGGTTTGAAGGGCAACGAGGTGTGCCAGTCTCTGAGCGGTTACTTGTCAGAGGGGCATCTAGAATTCGCCGGTAACGGGAGCAGCGGCCCGGGCAGCACCGGCAACCCGAATCTGGAGAGAAGTCGTCTGATGAGGAAGAGCTTCCACGGCAGCGCCGGTAAAGTGTTACACGTGGCGAAGGTACCGCCGCCTCCTCCGCTCAGGACCACTTCTCAGCTTAGCAAGTCTAAGTGTTCGGGCGAAGTGCACAACGAGCAACAGTCGGAGAAATCGGTTTACCCATCGGCGGATGGTCAGTGCGCGACGAATCAGCCTCAGGAGCAGAATGGTGCTTATTGGAATCACGTTAACTCGCAGAACTCATCTGCTGGAGCTAACAGGACGCCGAATTACGTGGACTATTCGTCGGAGTCTCACTCACTTCCATTTTTGCCCTCGTACAGCATGGAACAAAATAACGGGAACGTGCCAACGTCGTGCCCGTCGAATTACAACAGCAAACCTAGGATCCAGGATGATGTGGTGCAGTACGCTAATGGGATTCTCTACGAGCCCACTTTCGTGGTAACTCGAGCGGACGTGCACAACGAACAGAGCCCCGTGAAACAGCAGAATCAAGTTGATTCGCTGCCTCCGTATCCAGAAAATGGGAATGTTTCTCATTCGAGACAACCGAGCGAAGATTTCCCACCCCCGCCGTATCCATCGATTCATTCGGTGTCCCATTCGAGGCAAGCGAGCGAAGATTTTCCACCACCGCCTCCTCCGATCGACGAGGGTTCCAATTACGTTCAAGAGAATCAACAGCAGTACCAATATCAGTATCAACAGCAACAGTATCAACAACAGTATCAACAGTACCACCAGCAGCAGCAGCAAGCTATATCCACGCAACAGCGGCAACAGCAGTTAGAAAATCAACATATCAGCAGTTTACTGTCGCAATTGCAAACGAAGAGAGATCAGATTTTAGCTTGCGACGCCGCTAGAGAGGAGAAGAGGCCCGAGGAACAGGATGGAGAGGATAAATCGTCCGGGGAAACTTGGCTACGTGAGCTGCAAGCCAAGCAAGCAGAGAGGAGAATGAAGAAACAAGGTCCCCTCGATCAGGATATACCGAAAGTGAGATCTGGACCAACGATCTCAGGATTGACGATTGCTCGAAGAACGAGTGATCTGATGATGAACAGTCTCGGACAGAACTATGATCCAGCCAGTCGCGATGTACCTGACTGTCCGAGAGTCGTCTCCTCCGTGAAAGACATGGCAGCGAGATTCGAGCAAATCAAACTGCATCCGGTCGCGAAGGCGGAACCGGACCAGAAAATGCCGAATAAGCAAAATTGTGTTTCACCCTCTCCGTTATCAGACGCTCCTCAAGATGTACAGGACGAATCGAGGCCGATGAAACTGTCTACCGAGAATCTCGCGAACTTCGCTAAAACCGATGGTTCGTCGAGTCAATCGATCATGAACTCGAGTTTCGAGTCAAGTTCCAGTCAGAACAGTTTCATCTCGAGCACTGCTCCGAGCAATCCCATGCAGACGCAGCAGAGCGGATTGAATCAAGCCATCATGTCAATGTCCTTAACGTTGCCGCACGAGAACGGTCTGCCCGTCGACTATCCCGAAGACGACATCAGCGAGGTTGCCATGCAGAATACTATTCAGAACACGACGATCCTGCCTAACGAAGAGGACATCGCGCCGAGGAAAGTGAAGCGACGAATCGGAAAAAAGAAGAGCGTGTCGTTCTGCGATCAGGTCGTCCTCGTGGCCACCGCGGAGGACGACGAGAAAGATTCGTACATACCTAATCCGATCCTAGAGAGAGTTCTGCGCTCGGCGATGAACAAACCAGAAACCGCGCAGGTTCTTCGAGAAATTAGAAGCCTCCAGGAAGCGGAGATGAATCGAGAGAGCTGTACCACTACTAAATTCCAGCAGCAGACTCTTCCACTGAAAAGCGAAGCAGACAGTGTCCCCGCGACTCCGTTTCAAGATCAGCTGAGAAGCGTGAACCCCATACCTATACCTGATACCATAAAACCTACGTTCGGAAGACAAAATTCGAACGAGTCTGTAGGATCTCTGTCAGATAAAAAATTATGCGGTTCGTATGCGAACGAAGGACAGGATGTCCTTCGAGAGAATTATCCAGGACTTCCAAATGTTTCGAAACCGCCAACCTCGTATTCGCCTCAGCTCCAGCAGCAGATAAGATATTCCCAGAACGGGTACATGCCATACTTGCAGTCTCAGTCAACTTATCCTCAAGCTCAAACGTCTCACCCAAGGAATCAGAATATTCCTCTGTCACAAACTCAGAAGCCAGCCAGTCCTTACCCTACTCAAATGCACGGACAGTATGTTCAGAACAACGTGCAGCAGCAGCAGCAGAAAACTATGTGCCAAAAAAACAGCTACCAAAATTATTATCAACTGGAACAGCAGCACAACCAGATGAACAAGCAGATGTCCCAACAACAACAACAGCAGCAGCAGCAGCAGCAGCAGCAACAACAACAACAACAACAACAGCAGCAAGCGAATATGAATCAGAGGATCACAAATCACAACGCGAGCCCGATAACAGTTCAGCACTCGCAGCAACAATTCTCGTATCCTCCGACTCAGTCGCCGAGCCCTTATCAAAATCAGTACAGCCACAGTTCCTATCAGGGTTATCCCTATCAATCCGTTCCTCAACAGAACAGAATGAACCAACCGCTTCCACAATATCAGCCGCCGCCCAATCCTCCGACCACTTACCAGCAACAACAGAACATGCAGAATTATCAACAGAGACATGATGCCTATCAGAGGCAACCGCAGAAGGCTGATCAGCAAAACATTTTGGCTCCCAATCAAACGTATCCGAACGCGTTGCAAAACGGCCAGATTCAGTCGAACATGAAGTACCCCACGTACCAGCATCCTCCGGTATCGAAGCAGAGCAAGCAGATGCACTTCGTATCTGCGCCGAAGAGCAACGGACAGGTGGTTCAGAACGCATCGTCCTTGCAGAAACCTGCGGTCGGAGGTGCAAGGATCGCGCCTTGTCACCTCTGCCGAAAGAAGCAGGTCACCGAGCCGGCTATTTACTGTTCAGATTGTGATTTCTACATGTCCCGTTTCCGGCCGAAAAACTAAATGTACCGAGCTCATCATTCAATTTCTTGTTACTTTTTGTCTTTCGAAACTTTTATTAACGTTTCAACTAATTTAGCGTTAGGAATATTCGTTAACTGTCAGCGAAGAGAGATGTATCCGCTTCTGTACAAAGTTAGTTATAGGTTTATATCATTAATCACTGGAGACCTTCATCGTGCAGCTAATAACTATGTATACTTGTAACATCATTAATCATATACTCTTAGAGAGATTTTGTAATTTATAGAGATATTGAATGGCGTAGAAATAACGTAGGTTCTTATATCAGTCGCGTATTTCTATACAACGTGCTTTGTATGTTACAGTAACTTAGAGGATAAGTCCTTTTTAACATTGAATCGTTCTTACAATCTTCGGTTGTACATAGATATCGTTTTAAGTTTTTCTTTTTTGTATAAAATCGTATTAACTTCTTAGGGAATGCGTTTTATTCGGGAGAAAATGTTTAAGATTTGTGATACTAGCCATGCTACATAGAATCTTATCGTTAAACGTTAGAAACCGTATCGAGTACGATCGCGTAGAATCGCACAAAGGAAGAAGAAGCATGGAGAGAACATGATCTCTGATGACGTGAAAGCGTGAAGTTTTTATATTTTATGTTAATAGTTGTTATATATATATGACTATTGTGTATGTACTTAACGATTACGTTGTCTATGTGCTAGATCGATGTACAAATCACCCCCTGCCGCTCCGGATTTTATACGTTTTTCTAATGAGTATTTTGTTTTAAAAATACTTGATTTCCTTCTCCCTTACGACAATGGAAATAAACAGTCGTATCTGATAGCTTGGCTTTTAAAAATTTATTGCATGTACTCAATGTGTATACAGATCAATTGTATGTAATATTACTATTAATTAGCTTAATTTTCATGCCATTTGTCTTTATAATCTTCAATTAGTAGAGACTTGTTCTGAAGCAATTTGATAAGAATATCTTCGGTCTCTTGTTCCAAGCTTACTGACAACACTGTGCACCTATCTACTATGAGGAAACTGGGATTTGTAGGACTTCGACCCTGTACATGATCTATCTCGTCCCTGACGCTTACCTACATAATTAGAAGCTATTACATTTTCAATTTAAAGTTTAATCCTTTTAATTTCATTGTAAGAATTCATACCATTATTCCCTTTTTCAAACACTTTTCTCCATTTATACGTATATTACTTTTGTAAAATTCCTTTTCCAGTTTACTGAAACAAGAACCGAATATATTAAGATTCTACAGTTACATCAGTAAGTAAATTAACTTACTGCCGCGACAGTCCAAATCCTACTTTGGCAACAGCATCCAAACGAATGGAAGGTACTTTACGAACAATCACCTTCGATTTGTCTGTATTCAAGTAATCATCGATTTCCAAATCGTCATGATTGTCGTCTTCATCTTCATCCTTGCCTTCAACCTAAAATAAGACATATATAAATGACAGAGCTAAGCTTCGAATAACAGTTCTCAATGAAATAAGTAAAATTATTACTTGCTTTGAATTCTTCCCTTTACTTTTGAATCTTTTCAACGTCAGAAGGTTCTGTTCTGGATACAAACGATTTAAGTACATACATTTGGAACTGTTATTTGACCTATTCTCTAACGCGATTGACAGATGGAAATTTGTACAGATGGTTCTCCTTGCGATATCAAAAACTCTTCTTGATAACATTTTAGTAAATGTTATAAATGTTTATAAAACCTGAACTCACGTAAAACTATAACATTCTGATATAATATAAGTTACACCAAGTGAAGTTAGCAGAGATTGGTCCGGTGAAAATAAAATATTTTTGATGATTTTCCGAACGCAACCGGTCGCCATCGGTGGTGGGGGTCACACAGCGCCCAGTGAAACTAGTTGCGGATGTTCGTGAGGACGCGGTGAAAAGAAACGTACCGTATGTGTGAAGAATTCGTTAATATATCAATGAACGGAATTAATTTTCACGGAATATTAAGTCGCCGATTCAATTCTCGACGATAGCTCGTTATCGCGGTGATCGTCTACCGCGGCAAACAGGCAGATCGTGCTACGTGTTCAACAGCTTACGCGTAACCGCCAAAACTGCGGACAGAAACGCCATCTTATGCAAGGATGTGTTGACATTTTACTAAATTGGGCAAGATTACATGATCGTTAGACGTGTTCGAGTCCGTACGGCTCGAGATTTCAATATTCATAAATGTTAATAAACGTGAACGCCACCCGTGAACCGACCCGTCGACCGGTTTAATTGATACATCCCGATAATTATGTTGCTAACGGGAAATCACGTTCACGGATTAGCTCTTCTGTTTAGCTTTGTGTTTACAAACAGATCATACTGAATTTTTTCAATCTATTTCACTCACGAACATCTAATCGCGAGCGTTAAACGACGTACGATTTATTTGCGAAGTTACACGGTAATACGAATCAAAAATGTTTTACGCGCATTTCGTGTTGGCCAAGAAAGGCCCTTTGGCGCGTATTTGGTTAGCCGCGCATTGGGACAAAAAATTGACTAAAGCACACGTATTCGAAACGAACATCGAAAAATCCGTAGATGGTATATTACAACCGAAGGTAAATTGCAAACATATCTATTCTATTTATTTTTAACATGTGTTTATTCTTAAGATGGTAGTACAGTCTTATATGTTAATGTATCTTTGTCGCAGGTAAAAATGGCTTTGAGAACATCAGGCCATTTGCTGTTAGGCGTAGTACGCATATATTCAAGAAAAGCCAAATATTTGTTGGCTGACTGCAATGAAGCCTTCGTCAAAATTAAAATGGCCTTTAGGCCTGGTATGGTCGATCTGCCCGAGGAACATAGAGAAGCTGCAGTAACAGCTATTACATTGCCCGAAGTGTTCCATGACTTTGATACAGCAATGCCGGAACTAAAGTAATTGAAATCTCTAAGTCGGTCATAAGAACTAGATCTGTATTTTATGATTCGTAATCTTGAATGATATTCTATTGCAGAGATGTTGATATCGAGGCACAATTTAGCTTAAACCAATCACGGGCAGAAGAAATTACAATGAGAGAGGACTATGGTAGTTTAGCTTTGGTTACGCATGATCAGGGATTTGGTGATATGAGTTTCGATGCAGAACCACCGGAATTATTAAGACATGCTGGTGCAGTGGAGCCTTCATTAGATCAGGTATTTGTTCTAGTACATTGAATATTAAAATTATGTATAGAAAATAAAATCTACGTTTACTTCGTAGACCCATATGTTGTTCACGGATGGACCAGGAATTGAAGCATCATTGGAACAGAAGGAAAAAGAACCTGTGCCAGGTCCATCGGTAACGGCACAAGCTATGGACATAGATATGCCTATCAGAGACGACGGTTTCGGTGGTCATCTCGGTCAAGATATCATATCCGGGGGCTTGTTCGAGGGCGGTTTATTTGACGAAGCACCTATGGGTGAAGTACCTGTACCTGAGGTCAGTGCGGCAACAGAAACGCAAGAAACAGGTGTCGTCCCTGCCGCACCGTCTGTGCACGATGAATCGGAAGAGGAAATGGGAGATCGTTTCGGAGGCCCGGCATCTCCGATGGGAGGAATGAGTTCTGATGAATCTCGGCCAGCAACTCCGGCTGCATCTGGCGAAGAAATCGAAGGCAGAATAAGCGTCGCGAGTCGCCGCTTCACTCCGGCTCCACAAGCTATGCCTGAAGAACGGCCAATGGAAGCTATCGAGGAAGCTCCGCCACAGGACCAGACCACGTTGTTACACGACGAAGAGGAGAGCTTCGCTCTCGCACCCGTCGACGCGTCCGCCTTAAAAGGATTCACGAAAGCGAAACGTAAGCGCAAGTTGATCGTGGACGAAGTGAAGAATATTTCCGGCGAAGAGATGAAGGCGCAATTGTCGGACACCAGCGATATTATTACTACGTTGGACTTGGCACCACCTACGAAGAGATTAATGCACTGGAAGGAAACTGGTGGAGTTGAGAAATTATTCGCTCTCCCAGGCAGACCAATTCCGGCTCGTGTATTGTTTAAGAATTATCAGCGACATTTGACCAGCAAATCCTACGACCACGAGGACTTCGGCCGCATAGCTGGTGAAGAGGATGGCATGCCTTTGGAACAAATGAGGGAACCCGTAGAGACTGATGCGTTTGAACAAAGTATTCTCAACAAACGCATGTCCCGCAAACGAAAAGCACCAGCGGACGAAGAAGTACGTTATTCTTCATACTTGCAAGTAACAATTAAAAATATCAAATCACTTAACATATTTTATCTAATTCACAGACAAGACTAGCACCTCCAGCAGCAGCACCTCCTGCAGTAGATGTTAGTTCCGAAGCAGTCGAAGTCCCGAGCATAGCTGCTCAAACGAGCCTACCTCCCGCGGAATCACCCGTACCTCAACCCGAGGTCTCCTTACCAGCAACAGAACCATCTGTATCCGACGTCAGTAGTGTCGTACCACCCATCGAAGAAGTGGAAATGACTCCCCAATCTATCGAAACATCCGTGATTCAAGAAGTTCCTCAATTCCCTCCTACCGAAGCTACCGCAGCACCCGAAGAACCAGCTCCCTTCACAGCGGAGCCTGAAGCTACTCCCGCACCCGCCTCTGAGATGCCTCAAATGGAGAACATGGGTTACGATCAGGTAAATCCTATTCTTGGAACTATGAAGTCGAGAAGTATACATTTACACATATGATAATTAATTTTGATATATGCAATAGGCACAACCTCAAGTACCGTATGTAGGATATGACGAGCAACCTCAACTACCCCACACACCCGCTATATCAGAGAGGGGACCGGCTACACCATGGAATCACGAAGACTACGAATTCCCCCCATCGGTTGGACCTGTACGTTTCTTCGTTTATTTATAATTAATTCTAATAAGAGCAGGGATATTTATAGTTTGTTCGCTTTGTTTCTTCTGCAGCAAGAAGAACAACAAGTCGATGAAACTTATGAACAGTTCGAAGAGCGAGTTCTTAACAAGAGGGCTGCGCACATGTATCACGTCATCAAAAGTAAACTAGATACCAAAGATAGGCTTACACTATCGGAAATGGCGTACAAAAACAATCGCAAGCAGGTGTGTATTGTATGGGAGAATTCTCTCCTCGTAAATAAATATAAATTGATGGCTTTATCCGTTTGGTTGCAGGTTGCACAAAAATTCTACACGTTGTTAGTTCTCAAGAAGTTCCAAGTATTAGAACTGCATCAAGCATACCCGTATGCTGATATCTCAGTCAGCAAAGGACCAAAATTCGAGACCCCGGCGTTATAAAACTATTAGGTATTTCTTACTTTACATTTACTGTTAAAAATACCGCAGAAAGAGGATTTATGGTTATTTTTAACCGTACATGAAACGTGCGATTTATCTAAATTCTTTTGAAAGATTGTAAAATAATATATAAAGCTCTATAGTAATATCTCGGAATTTTATAAATCATGTTTTAGACTCCTGGTACAGGAACGTATACGTTTTGTATAAATCAAAGCAAGGGAATGAGATCATTGTTGAGAGTTTCATAAGATTACAGTATCATTTAAATCAGTATGTGTTATTCTGAAATCTTTCAAATTCACCTCACGTCGGATGAAGTTACAATTATTTCCTCTTTTTTTAATACTTATGCATTAGTAAATATTGTAAACAATTATTAATGGAAGAATCAAAGGAATATTTTGGATAATACTTTTATGTATTGCAGTTATACTTTAGGGAAATACGAGTGTGGTTAATTTATTTTTCAAATCTATATAGGTGCATATATAGAATTATATTTTTTAATCATAATCAGTATAGTTATTTTCTTTTTCATTACAAATTTATGGTCCGCTATTATTTATGTTTAGAGTATGAACAACATTCCAAAGAGCACTGATTTAATAGTCACGTCTTTGTGTTTCAACTCTTATCATAGAATTTCTTTAGCATATATCCAAGCAAATTTGTTGATCATTGTAAAGGAAGGTAAATATCGGTTGACGCTGCTATATTTTATAATATAGCGCTGTGGTTTGTAATTTAATTGATCATTACCATGAAGAATGTTCCGTAATTTATTGTTATGCACGTATACCTGCTGTTTGACGCGGGGTGCGAGTGTTGAATCATATTTAAAAAAAGAGCTATATTTTATCAAACTGACGTGGAAAATTCTCGAAAGCAATCATATTACATTGTAAATACTACGCATGTAGAGCAAGCACCGCGAACCATCAGTAACGCATGTAATAACTTATTAAAGAATGCGTGTCATGAAAAAGAAATCGACTGCTGCAACATATTATTTGCAATTTGTGGTTGTACATAGTATCACGATTCATTAATCAATATTCATCATTAAAAACCAAACTGAAAATGATATTCATACTATTTTCTTTGAATTTGCGACTCTTAAAGTACATATCACATAATACTTAAAAATATTAATCCATTATTTTCCATTAATAAACTGTGTTACATACATACTAGAATCTATTAATTTAACGAGAGAGTTAATATTAATTTTTAAGCACTCTCCTTTCTTAAACGTGTGTAGAATCTGGTACACACGCGCGTGATAAAGATCATGATAACGTATATTTTTTTTATAACAAGTGTATTCGTTGTATCAAATATATTTAAAAGCGTTACGTTAAGTTAACAGATCCTAAAGTGTTATTTTTGAAATTACACTTTGAGTAATGAATTATATTCAATATGCCTTTAAACATTTACCTGTTTGTTTAATTAGGAAATATGCATGTATATGACACGGGAATCATAAAGGAAGAGACTTTAATCTCATCGTACTATTGTTAGAAATGTGGAAGAAATTACAACAACTTTTTACGTGCAAAAGCATTATTTTATTCATTACCAGCAAGTATCTAAATGTAATACAAACTTAACGTATCGACATTGTAGTTAAATCACGATGTCTATATCGTCGCTGAATTCGCAGTAAAGAATAATTTAATTCCTTTTATATAATGAATCGTGTTGAAAAAGAAAAATGATTAAATGCGCTTAGATTTTACTCTTCCAATTCACCGGCTTCCATTGCATCACGGTACGATTTTTCCTTTGAACGTTCAGGGTCTAGTTTGATCATGTCGTCGATTCGAAGAATGGTTATCGCTGCCTCTGTAGCGAATTTCAGTGATTTTATTTTTGAAATTGCTGGCTCCAATACGCCGACTTTCTTGTTATCCTTGATAGTACCCTCGAGCAAATCCAAGCCAACCCTGAAAAAGGAAAATCGTATTGAGAAATTGTATTCAGATTTCGTCAGTTTTTATTAAGGCTTACCATCTCAAATCCGCAAGCTCTGTTTGCGTTTGACTGGAGTTGTGGTAAGCGCGTAATTTAGCGACGAGATCCGTGGCATCCTGTGCCGCGTTGACTGCCAACGTTTTCGGTATAACGAGTAATGTTCTGGCGAACTCAGCGATGGCCAACTGTTCTCGAGAACTCTGTAAAATATAAATGTAAGTACAAAGAACAATTGAGCCCGCACGATTACGATTGCGAAGGGACTTACTATGGAGCTAGCGAAGTTTTCCAAGTAAATTGAAAGCGCCGCTTCGACGGAACCTCCACCCGCGACCACACTTTTACTTTCTAAAACTCGTTTCACCGTGCACAACGCATCATGCACGGAACGTTCCATCTCGTCACAGTAGTAATCATTTGGCCCGCGCAGTATCATAGAACTCGCTGTCCTTGCTTTTGGCCTATCATAAATGAAATTTATTTTGATTATCATTATGAGCTTGATACGCGAATTCTATATTTAAATGAATTTAAAACGGACCCTTTGATAAGTATCAGCTCGTCGTCGCAAACCATTTCTTGCACGACTTCAGCTGCCTCCCCAAGGAAACTTGCATCGAAACTCTCCTCTCCTTCCATGTTAGTCAAAGAAGTAAGAAACTGTGCACCTGTAGCTTTTGCGATCCTCTTCAAATCTGCTTTCTTACATCTTCGAACTGCCATCGCTTTAGCCTCAATGAAGTACTGCAAAAAAAAATTAATACAGATTGGATATCATCAATTAATAAAATTATAACTTCTGAATGTACCTTAAGGCAAAGATCGTCAATTCCTCCGGAGACAAGAACAACGTTTGTGCCTGCCGCCATAATTTTCTGAATACGTTCCTTCGTAATATCTACTTCACGTTGTCGCACAGCTTCCAACTTCTCGGGATCTGTGATCAATACTTCCACCCCCAATTTCATTTTGGTTTTCTGCAGAGAGAAGTCTAAGCAAGCGATCTTTGCATTTACTATTCTCTTCGGCATTGCCTGAGAAGCTACTGTGCAGTTCAGAGCATAGCCCTGTACCAACACAGACTCCCTAACGCTTTTTCCATGAGCCTTTAAAACGTTAACTGCTTTTATAGGATACAGAAATCCTCCTTTTCCATCACTGATTTTTATCGCATTGGCTGCATCGACAACCATGTTTCCAAAGAAATCAGCATCACTATTATTCGTTTATTAAAGAAATACGATAATTGTAAAAATAATAGAAACTTGTATACATTTAATTGGGAAAAGGATACGCTCCAATGATTTTACTGGACATGGAAGTTTTTGCTACATTCACTAAGCAGTCTCTTCCCAGCTCGTCCACGCTTACTACTAGATTCTTTTGAATGTATTTGCAGGCTTCTCTGTAATGTAAATAATTCATATTTTATGTTCTCAAAGATATTACATATATTTTTACTTACTTGCAGGCAAGCCTATAACCACCGATCACAGTCGTCGGATGAATCTTTTGCTTCACAAGCTCATCAGCATTTTTCAATAGTTCAGCGGCAACTATTACCTATTACAACAAGATGTTTACATTAATCTCACAAGAATTTATACGTTAAACAAATGAACTTACAACTGATGTGGTCCCATCCCCAACTTCCTCGTCCTGCAGTTGAGCTAATTCTACCAGAACTCTCGCAGCTGGATGTTCAACTTCGAGCAAGCGCAAGATAGTTGCTCCATCATTTGTGACAGTAACATCCTGTGATATCAACGAAGATAGTAATTAAACAATTCATCTGTCTTCAATTATATGTTTGATATGAATGTCTGCTTACACCAATGTCATCCACGAGCATTTTGTCCAAGCCAACGGGGCCCAGAGAGCTCTTAACAATATTCGCAATTGCACAAGCAGCCATAACTGGAAAAGAGTGTTTAACGTCGATTTATTTTAGCGACTCTTGGTCACTTTAAAGTGTGTTAAAGAACAAGTATCAAATGAGTTAAAGAGTAACCAAACTTGACATGGACAGAACGTGTTTGTTACGTACCGTTCTGCGTTCTTACGGGTGCTCCAAATTGTCGGACACCGCTTACAGCTAAAGGGCTAGCTACCGTCGACATTTTTCAATGATTATTTCAATCTTTTCTATAATATTGTAATTAAACGACGATCGAGAACTTCGATTTCCACAAAGCGGTCCGCGTGCGAATTCCCAACGACGATGATTTGATGATGACGATCAGCGACGCCTATCCTTACTTCCTTTTAGGGGCAAGTTAGATTGTCACGCATCCAATTGGTCGCCAAATCGTGGACAAGAAATCCTTGAAGAAATTTTACGAACGAGAATTTTGCGAATTAGAAATATTTATTTATAAGGATTCGTAAATAATAATTTCAGTTATAAATGAACCAGAATCACTGATCAATGAAATTTCGACCATAGCGTCGCCCGTTGAGGAATAGTGAAACTTATTCCTCAAAGATTGGAATCGGTGGGTGTGCATTTTCCTTTCCGATTTTAATAGATGATAACGATGATAAGTCTTTTTTATTTCTTGTATACTAACGCGAGCAAATTCATGAATCAAGAAATAAAAAGGCCTGGCTGCATTTGTATATCGCAAACTCAATGATGAATGTATGTATGCATGTATGTATGTATTGTGTATGAATTTAGATATGTGTATGCTGTTTGAAACAATTGACAGACAACGAGAGAACAACGTGCTTCCTGCTCTTCTGTTGCAAAACCGTTGATTCAATACGATCTTTATTAAAAATGACCGAAACTATAAAAGGGGCATGCCTGCTGATGTGCCCAGAAAAGGAACGTTGGATGTAAGTTGATTACCCGATGATTTTTCCTTTATTTTTGCGATCAGTTTACCTACTCTCTTCAATACAATAAACAGAGTAGAAATAATTAATGATTCCCTCCTGATGATTTTATAACGCGTAAGAAACGCTTACATCTTTTCATACCGACACTTGCAGCAGGGAAAGGGAAGGCCTGTTACATAGATTTGAAATTGATGAGAGTACCAAGGAAATGAAACTTCCAAAAGCAGATCCAATGAAAACTGTAAAATGCTTCAGTAGACCAGCAGCGGGATTAAACATGACGGATCCGAATCAGTTACGTCCTGCTTCTGTTCTTCTTGCGACTGTTAGATACTTATTTACGAAGTATGTGATCTCCGGTATATGCGTTCGATAATTTGATCGATTTAGATACATATGTATGTCATTTACTTGCAATCAGGATAGCTACGAGATCAGATGTGGACTGGATAGTGGTATATGATTTTATCTTCGACCGTTTGAGAGCCATCAGGCAAGATATTGCTATTCAAAGAATTGACTCTTATACAAATATTCAACTGTTGCAACAGATAGTCAGATTCTTAGTTTATTCTTCGCAAAGGTATCTTCTCAGTTTAGTTTCCTGATACACGTACGAATACATGTCATGTAAATCAAAAAAGGATACAGAAGTGTTTGCTATCATAGATTATGTGAAAGGCCTTTGGCTGAATTTAATCCAAAGATAAATGAGCAACACATTGTCGAATGTATGGTGAATTTAATAGCTTTATACGACAAGCAAACTGACGATGAAGATGAAATGAATAGCTCTTTGGGAACTCTTGAGAAATGTATGGGAAACTTGAAGTTGAACCCTGACCGACAGCAAATGGAAGCATTATATATCCTTTTGAATATGGGTAACACTGATGTTCTTAGGAGGGCCACGCGGCTTCCTCTTAATTTGCGGTACCTAACAAATATTGTTTCTATCATTTTCTTACATTGGTCAATCAGTTACATTTACTTACTACGTCGTTCTATAGAAATTCAATGGAAGTACATCTGGCATTAGAAATATCACTCGCATGGTATTTACGAAATTATGCGAGGGTCTGTTTTCTGATCCCAAAACTTCACCCTATACTTATTTGTACGGCTATGACTAATATGCAAAGAATAAGGAGGTACGTCTCCCATGTCTATAAAGCTATGAAATACTTGTTCCTTGGATGTTTTCATCTGTTAAATATTATAGAATGGCATTGGAAGTGATGAGCTCAGGGTACAACAGTAAAGTTTTCACATTTCCCGGGCTTAAGTTGCAACAACTGTTGCTGTACAATGATATAGAGAAGGTCCGAGCAGATTGCGAGCTATTCGGTCTTACATTCGTGGATCAGAATATCTTATTTCAAAAGGCAAATTTTAAACGTGACGTTCAACTGGTAAGTGAGACAAATCTGTATCCATGATACTCTGTTAGAAAATGTTACTGTAATGAAAAATTATTATCCTAGGCGCATCCGGAAATGTATTACATGCAAGGATGTTTGCATAGTTTCTTACCGCGTATTTTACTCGATGCCTGAGCCATGTAGATGTACATACTGCACGTACATAGATACGCGTCTGTACATAATATAAATAACGTCTGTGATGCAATACTTAACTATAAAAATACAAAGTACTAATATTTGTTATGGGCTAAAAGAGGCAATAAAGTTAAGATACTTTTGATTCGTTTAGTTGACAATTATATTTGTACCGTTAATACATAAAACGTTGTTCGTTTTAAAAGACACACAGCGAAATGCTTTACAATACACATCGTGCATAATGTACATTATTATACATTAGTTCTAAGTTCCGATGAAGTAAATCCTTCGTTCTCATAACGTTATCAGTAGGAATATGTGATTAACCGCTGCGTTCTCAGATATCACACATTGTACTTACTCGACTCGTTCACCGTTTATAATATACAGAGTTATAATATACAGTCACGTGTTAAACATACAGTACGCGGTGGTTTCACGCGATATAGACGTAACTGTTGTAAATTAGATACAAGTACTTTCCACCGATTC
>SHCU01000078.1:245883-273235 GCA_004307685.1 Ceratina australensis
CATAACGTTATCAGTAGGAATATGTGATTAACCGCTGCGTTCTCAGATATCACACATTGTCCTTACTCGACTCGTTCATCGTTTATAATATACAGAGTTATAATATACAGTCACGTGTTAAACATACAGTACGCGGTGGTTTCACGCGATATAGACGTAACTGTTGTAAATTAGATACAAGTACTTTCCACCGATTCAAATGACTCTCACCCATTACTCGTTATGCTACTTAATTTCTAAAATCTCTCGCACTCTCACATCTCTGAAAGAAATTCAACTGTATTAACGAGTAGTAGTTGCGGTCCGAGGTGCACGAGTTAAAGGTCGCCGACTATCTTCATCTGAACCATATACAACTTCCTCGTCCGAACCGTAAATAACGTCTTCATCGGAATCGTTGATCATAGAAAACGTCGGATTGTCCTTAGTTATTGAAGAATCTGACATCGATCAAAACAGCTTTAAATAAGAATTTACATCGTCTTAAGATAACATTAAGAAATACTTACGCTGACCATAAACTTGCTGAGATGCTGGGGCGTACACATAAGCCATCGTGTACAGATAAAAATTGAGGAGTCCGTAGAGCGCCATAAACTGAGCGGACGATCGATAGTAGGTGGTAAGACGAGACGCGAAGCTATCTTCGAAGATCCCAGCACCGAATTGTCTAGCTGTCACGCAACCGCAAACAAACGAGACTATAGCAGCGAGCAGCGTTAAGAAACGCAAACGAAGATCTGAAAGGAACAGATTTATCTACAAATTTCGGTATCACGGACTTCACGTCAGGAATTCATAAGAAGTCTGTTTGCACGTACCGAAGTAAGGCATGGATCTTAATTCACTGTACGCTTTCAATATCAAGAGGAGCAGATACGCCACATAGAATCCTCCTACTGTGAAGAAGAACACTTTGAATCCCTGCAAGAGTACACAGTACCAATTAAAAACTTGCTGCGCGCATCCAAGGTGCATCCCGAACTCCAGCTGTAGATACTTACAAAGTAATTCGATGTGTCCAAAACGTAATTGTAAGTTGGATCCTCCAATTCCGTGCAACGTAGCCACGTCGCCAGGATAAACGCGGAACACCAGAGCAAGCCGACTATCAGGACTTTCGGCAAATAAAACGTGATGAGATGTCTTTCATTCTAGAAGAAAAATTAGATGACTGCAATTTATTACATGCATCGTATTTGGAAGGAAGTTAACGATGAAGATCGTACTTGTCTCAAGCCGTGGTAAACGCACAACCAGAACATGAGAACGGCGCAGAGGAACGTCGTTTGTAGAATCGCGTCTACCATACCCGGTATCCAAGAGTTCATTAAAAATGTCATTGGAAAGAGTGGATCTGGAAACAACGCTATTAATTAACTGATCCCTCGATATCTAGGGGAAAGAAGAACCGAATCTTACTGTTGTACATGATCAACAGGGGAAGGAGTACAGAAATCCATTTTTGTTCTATCGACCAGTCCTGCAACGGGTACTTCCGAAGCGAGTGCCCGAACCAGCACTGAAATTCGAATCGTTTAATCAATATATCTATCGCTTCTGGATCATGCGGCTACTTCTTACCATAACTCCGAACGCCGTTAATAAAAATATGAACCGAAACCAGATCTCGAACTCCGTGAACGCTGGATTATAGTTCTTAAACTATGAACAAGTAAGAACATTATCGAGTGCGCGAGCGTTTCGGCGATTACGAATGATATCAATCGGAAAGATGCGTTAATGATTACGCGTTTTACTTTATGCAGTGCTTACTGACGTAGAATGTGAGCTCGCGTATGTTATAACGTTCGTGGAAGCTCTCGAGACCGTGGAAACGGACGGTGATTATGTAGTAATTGTAATCGAGGAATCCGAGATGGGCGACGACGATTTCCTCGCAAGTTTGCCTCTCGCATTTCAAATGCCTGGTTCTAAAAAAGTACATACGTGTTAGCGTAGTCGTTAAGCTTATGAAGAATCAGACTCGCGTACCTATTGTGTCCGGTTTCCGCGGATAGGATGGGTACCAGTTTCCGATCGATCCCGATACCGTCTATAGAGATGCTTATTTGAAAACTCTTGTCGTATCTTTCGTCTGTAAAATTCCGTACAGCAATTCACGCAACGCGTTTTACATCGTTATTGTTTATGTACCCGCGCCTACGTTACCATCGTTATTTGACGTTAACAATTTTCCGATCACCCACAACTGCTGACTATACGTAGATAACAGAGGTGTTTTCATGATGAAAGGGCCAGTGGCAACTTCGCTGCCGTTTAAATGAGCCCTCTGCTCGCTCGTCGACGTGATAGGAGGACCTAGGCAACGGATCAGCTATGATATTCAGCGAGACGGTAACGGCGAACGAGTAGACTTACCTGCTAGTCCGATGAATACTGCTAATCCGAAACACGCGAAAAACCCGACAAATATCATGACGAATTCCCTCTTATGCATAGAATATAATCGCATTTGAACGGACCTGAAGAATAAGAAAGGAATAATAACGTTGCTACTGTTGTGCGTGTTCGGCAAAAATGTCACTGTTTATTCACCTTTCGCATCGGTCATGATGATAAGCGGGCGCGATGTACTTATTAAATTCGCTGAAGAGATCGCTGAACTGCGAGAGTACGTTTCTAACTCGGAGGTTCCATCCCGCCGAGGGTAGGTGGTACGAGTACCCCAACCCGGGAGCATCCATTATTAAGCTAAACATTTCGTCACGCAAATATATGTACACGTAGAGGCACTTGGCTATTTTCATCTTAATTTGGACATCGTATCGTACACCGACGACCACGTGTCCGCATCGTTACGGGGTATTAAAAACGTACCTGACTAACCTAAGGTTTGATCAGTCTAAAGATCCCTTTCGTACGAAAACGCAGCACATCGTATCGGTAACAACTAAGTAAATCAAAGGAGAACATTATTATCTTACGGTTCGGAAACGGCGCCGCGCCGGCACTACGTATTACATGTATGTACATATGTACACGCTCATGTATCTCTGTAATCACACTTACGTTCGACGCGTTCAAATCGATTTAACATAATATTGGTATTTAATTAAAAAACCGTTTACTGTTAAGATTCGACGTTTGGATTCGAGGAACTCGACGCGGTAGCGGCTGGAGACATTAAATACTGAAGCGCGACATCGCACGAAACAAACGCGGCAGACATTACGACGCGTACGTGCCAAGTATTGATTTTCAAGCTTTACGCCCGAAGAAGCGTTCGGCATCGAGTCCTACATACATACAAACGCATGTACAAAGTTATATACGTACATTAGCTTAAACTATGCGCCACGTAATAGATATTTCCTTTCAGAGTGGAATTTAATTAATCCCACATGCTCTGTATAATGCGAAAGGAAAATAATTGCCAATTAATTATATTTATTGTTTACGTATACGAAGTCGACTTTAAGAGCTTAAAAAATCGTAAAAATCTCGGTGTATGAACGTACATACATCTAACGTAAAATAGTAGTTGTTAATTTCGTTTAGTAACGAATCGCTTCTCGGTGATTTCTGTTCGTCGTGTGTATAATTGCTGGTACTCCTTCAATCCCAGTATTTGATTTTTCCATCCCAACCGGCCGTTGCGAGCTTCGATCGTTCGTGAGGGTGCCACAACACGTCGATGCACACACCATCGTGCGCTTTCCACTTTTTGTACAGTTTCGTAGTTTTCCAATCCCAAACATAACACTTGCCGTCTGCGTCTCCCGAAACGAGATAGCTTTAAAAAAATAAAAGAAAAAATGAAGAATGACGAGTATGCAGAACGGTTCAAAATGAAGGATCTTCTCTTACCTCATATCTGGAGAGAAATCTAAGCCACAGGCGTAACCAGCGACCATGTGTCCCGTGAATGTCTTCTTACGATTCATCTTGAATCTGTTCAACGCGGAGAATATCACGATTTTGTTATCCATGCTCTGACACGCGAGCCACTTCTGATTAGGTGAAGGCGTAACTGCCGGCATCGAATGCATCGAAGGATCAGCTATGTATTTCATATCGACAGGTATATCCCATTCCCAAACTCGTAAACTTTTATCATCCGAAGTCGTTACGAATCTTCGGTTTTCGTCTACAAATGTTATTGTGTTCACAGCTCCTAAATGTCTGTCGTATTCTTGCGTCACGTCACCGGAGCGGATGTCCCACTGTAACAGAAACAAAATTGAGTTACGATAATTGGAATACAATTTACAATGAGTTTACGATTTCAAACTCACGCATATAATCTTCTTATCACTGGTGCCTGCTACGAAGAGGTGCTGCTTGTCTGGATCAGGGTTGAATTTCACACAGTACGGAATCTTCCGACTCGTAAATCGGCTCATACATTCGCCTGTTTCTGTATCCCATAATTTTACGTAGCGATCATACCCAGCAGATAGGAATCTTTTTCCATCATTATCAAAACTTATATCTCTTACAGCTTGACGATGGCCGTAATAAGTACGGACACACCTCCTATCATTGTAAACCTCCCACAACTATCCTCGGTAAATTGAGAAATTAGGATTAATACATTATCACCATTCTTAAATTATTACGCTTCTGCTTTTATCTGTCACTACAGATCATTACACTAGAGGACGACTATACATACCTTTACCCTGCAGTCCATACTGCAAGAAAGTAGCAAGTGTGCAGTACGTGGAAACCATCTGATTTGCGAAATGCCTTTGGTGTGTCCCTCCCATGTGTGAATCTGGGTCTTTGGCAAGAAACATCTATCAGGCGGCGATTCCGATCTTAAATTCACACCAACATCCTGAGGAGCGTGCAAAAATGATCTGCCTTGATAGTCCTTGCTCTGTTTAACTGCAGATGAAACCATTCTCATTATTTTATAATACAGTTCCATTTCATTGCTTGTTGCCAGTTAAACTTACTGTGTAACACTGTCTTCTCCTCGAGTGGTTTCTCCTCGGCCGGCTTTCCTCTCTTATTTCGTTTCGCTAATATCTCTTCCAATTCAGCCGCTTCCTCCTCGGTCGGTTTGATAACCCGTTTCTCATCTACGTATCCACCCCATGGACCTAAGAAACCCTCAATATCCGCCGGATCATCGTTTCTCTGCCGTTTTCTTTTATCAGCAGGCCTCAAGGTAGTAGTTTCAAATACAGTTTTTCCACCAGATTCTTCTGCTACTTCTTTTGCACCTATAATTGTTCTACCTTCTTCTGCGCTACCATCCACGGTCGGATCCAATGCGTATCCTGTAATATTATCATCATATTTAATTTCACAGCTGAAAAATTCCACAGCTACCACTTCAGTGGAAACATACCATAACTAGCAAACGTTCTTCTTTGATTTTCAAACTGAAACTCGCTTATGTGAGCCTTCTCCACGTATCCAGATAGAATATTTTTCACAGCACGCTGCTGCTGTGTTTTGAATGGATTTTCTGGTCCGATATCGGGCGCGAAGAGTTCCTCGTACTTCGGATTGTGCATTACCTCGCTCACAGTGGAATCTATATGGTTCGTGCATAATTCAGTGCCCTGCAAATCAAATAAAACGACGTTCAGACAGATCGCTTGGATAGAGATGATCGGTAATCACGTGTGTAACTGAGATCTCTTGGACCGTGGAAATCAGAAATGCGTACCGTGGGAATCACTTCTGGTGCAGAACAAATCTGTATTTTAAGGGAGGTGACTGATTTCTCTGTGGGAGTGGATTCAACGGTAGAAGTGTTGGAAGAATCCACGACCTTAGTAACCTCTTTCTTTTCCTCCTCCTTTTCATTCTCATTATCCGAATCACTGTTCTCGTCACTACTGCCGTAATTTTTCAAAACAAACATCGCGATCCTATGTTCCTTATTAACGCGCAATATCCAGCTTTCAAGATCCTTGCGAAATGTTTACGATCCGATTCTGTCGTAGAAATTTACGTCGTCCAGCATGATAAAATAGCTCGCCTCTATACCTTCTGCTCCTCCTTGGAGCACGGTACCTTGTGCAGATGCAGTGTAGAAGGCGTGCACGTGTTTTCGCCTCGGAATAGAAAATCGCGAATTAAACAGAAATCAAATTTCTGAAATTAAAATTGACTCCGCTAATTTCCTGTTGGATCCAGGTATAAATTTTGGATATATCAAGCTTTATAGTAAATAAATGCGTTGTAGCTGTCCAATAGGATGTCATAGTAGCAGAGTTGCTCCATTTAGTGTAACATCGGTTATCTATATGCGGAGTATGTACATACAGTGATAAGTAGTAAACATCAGGATTTAGGAGAAGAATACATCGTACAAATGTAAATGTTTTATAATTATTTCTGCATATATCGTAACTATGAACAGCGATTGTAAAGAACAGTTCGTTTTGTAATATAGTATTTTGTAATACATGTTCTTACTGTTTGTCATACATTATATATACTATGAAATAATGAAAAGTCCTTTAATGCAAAATACTATGTTCAACAATTGTATAATATTGTTATAATATAGTTATTAGATGATGTATGTAAGCTATAGCTTTGCGATTATCTTTGTAGTCCCATTAAAAATGACAAACTGGCAAATGGAAATTGGGAGAATGACGTTGTATATATTGTTTCCTATCGGAATTTACTATTATTTTAATAAAACGGACAATGTAGAAGAATGGGTGCAACAGGAAAGGAAGAAGCTTACTCCTGACAACGTCCAACAACGAGCCATCTTCAATCAGTTTGTTTATGAGTACAATAAGAAACAGGATATGAAAGCAATTGCAGAAATGGAAGTGAAGTATCAGGGAATGAAATAGAACATGCGACAAGTTTCATTTCTCAGACTCGACTGTGTTTCTTTCTCTCATTTCATAAAAGTGAATGTAAAATGTACATATTACTGTTCTTATTGTAGTTTAAGTAATTTGCTACTGGTAAATGATCAGATCATATTGTATTATAGGCCCTTTGTTCATTAAAAGTTCTGCAGCTGAGATTTTAATTCTATTAATTAAATGCGTTGAGATATCTTAACGCGATGGTATCTTCAGTCTTTGGGTGATCTCTCCCATCTTTTGGCTGGGTCTATCTCTCTCTCGTTACACTTATACTTAATCTCAAAATGTAATTGCACAGATATCAGACTTTTGTATCCTGTAATTTATTTAGAAGTACAATAAAGATGTTGTTTATCGAATATCTTACCGACTACTTAATCTCCTGCCCTGTACTCCTAGAGTTCCAACACCCATTCCTTAACGAGAAATAAAACTCGAAACGATAGTCCTGTCCACTATTAAATTAGTTATAAGTGAAATAATAAATTTATTCAGTCCCTTGAAATTCTTGGAAATGTGACGTCAGAGCAGGTGGCAGTGCCACTTCTTAACACCTTATGTTATCCTAATACAAAGTCTTAATTTTGGACAAAATTTTTCTCGAAAATCAGACTTTGTATTAGGATAACATAATATGACAAGAAGTGGCACTGCCACCTGCTGTGACGTCACGATTCCAAGAATTCTTGAAGCGAAAAATGTTGTCGAAAATCAGACTTTGTATTAGGATAACATAATATGATAAGAAGTGGCACTGCCACCTGCTGTGACGTCACAATTCCAAGAATTCTCGAAGAGAAAAATTTGTCTCGAAAATCAGACTTTGTATTAGGATAACATAATATGATAAGAAGTGGCACTGCCACCTGCTGTGACGTCACAATTCCAAGAATTCTCGAAGAGAAAAATTTGTCTCGAAAATCAGACTTTGTATTAGGATAACATAATATGATAAGAAGTGGCACTGCCACCTGCTGTGACGTCACAATTCCAAGAATTCTCGAAGAGAAAAATTTGTCTCGAAAATCAGACTTTGTATTAGGATAACATAATATGATAAGAAGTGGCACTGCCACCTGCTGTGACGTCACAATTCCAAGAATTCTCGAAGAGAAAAATTTGTCTCGAAAATCAGACTTTGTATTAGGATAACATAATATGATAAGAAGTGGCACTGCCACCTGCTGTGACGTCACAATTCCAAGAATTCTCGAAGAGAAAAATTTGTCTCGAAAATCAGACTTTGTATTAGGATAACATAATATGATAAGAAGTGGCACTGCCACCTGCTGTGACGTCACAATTCCAAGAATTCTCGAAGAGAAAAATTTGTCTCGAAAATCAGACTTTGTATTAGGATAACATAATATGATAAGAAGTGGCACTGCCACCTGCTGTGACGTCACAATTCCAAGAATTCTCGAAGAGAAAAATTTGTCTCGAAAATCAGACTTTGTATTAGGATAACATAAGATGCTAGGAGGTGGCACTAACTTCTGCTATGGCGTTACGATTCTAAGGCTTTCTTAATCTTCTTTTCTATCTTATTTCTACTTATGCTAAGTGAATATGACATGAAAAAGGGATTGGATGTGGTCAATGTGCAAGGTAAGTAACAACGCACTTTGGTTCTGTTTGTACTATATTTTTATTAATAAAACATTCAAAGATACATAAGATGTTACAGAGATCTTTTTCTAGATGGCTCCATGTGAACATTTTACGTACGAAATTACTTTTTAAAGAAATGCAAATATCTCAGCTTATACCGCACCAATTTTACAGAAATTTCACATGCACATTCTTTTGTCCAAGTGCTTTCTTCTTCCTAAGTTTCATCGACGTACCTTAACGCGTTTATTCGATAGCATCGAAAAACCAAATGACTCGACGGGAGAGACCAGAACATCGCTTCACATAATTTAATTCTTGCGCAATAAATAAGATTTAATTGATCTTGTAAATATCATGCAATATAACTGTAATACCAGAAACTTCCAGAACTGAATCTTGATCCTGGATCCATAGTTGTAGATGAATATAAATAAAATGGGCAACTGCTGTCATGACAACACGTTTCGTTCGCAAACGATATGCTTCGTCCGTCTCGTCCCCTCTCGTTCCTAGTTTCATAGAAATAATATATGCAATATATTGTATATATAGTAAAAAAAATAGAAATAGCTGAAGTAGTGGAAGGGTGTTGGTGCAATTTGTATAATTTTTAGTACGAGGGTTGTGCAGAGCGCACACGGTGTAGTGCTGTGGCACGATAGCTACGAAGCACGATAAGGTGTGCTGTGCGTTGCGACCTGTGACCCTCGATCTGTACGATCCACGACTGCTGCTCTTGCTGCAGCTACGGTACGAACGCGAACCTCGTGTCCCTTTATTTGTGCTTTACAAATATTTATTAAAAAGTAACCACGAGTCGGTTAACATTAAATTCGGTCAGTTTCACGTGAAAAATGATAGATTTACGGGAGGAAGGTACAAAGAACACGAACAATGGCATATACAGCAATTTAAACGTACCGGGTAAGTGCGAGTCGAATTAAATGTATTCGGCAGTAAGCGAAAATTAGTGTAAAAGGGATTGAACACGTTCGGTTTCGGGAATCGATGACTATCCTTCCTGTTCTCCATGCTGTCGAGCAACTTAGGTTACTCTGACTTCAGTTTAGATCAGTAGAATAGCGTGCCTGATGAAATAGTAAATGCGATCTCGAAGAAACTAACTGATAATCATGTCATATCATTCTTTTACCGCGATGAACATCTGTAACTCGCGTATAGAATTTTTTGCTATTGCCACGAATCAAGGATTAATTAGCCCCGAGCGATGTTAACAAAATCGAGGAAACCCGTGGACAAATATTTTACACACGTGGTTCATGAAGGAGCCGAGGTTAAAAATGATTATGCAACGTTTTACTTTGGACTTACCAGTGACATCGCAGCAAGGATTGGCACCGCTCAGTCCGTACATAAACTTCAATCCTGCGTACCTCCCTCCGAGCCAACCGGAGTACATATTTCCTGAAGGAGCCGCGAAGCAAAGAGGCCGATTCGAGTTAGCCTTCAGTCAGATAGGCGCAGCATGCATCATCGGAGCTGGCTTAGGTGGTGCAGCTGGCTTGTACAGAGGCATTAAAGCGACATCCTTAGCGGATCAAACAGGCAAACTCAGAAGAACTCAGTATGTACCTGTACCTCTTCCTGATTATAGGACGTTAGATAACTAATTCATTCGCACGTGCAATATCACTGATTTTAATTTCGTACGAACAGATTGATCAATCATGTGATGAAAAGTGGATCCTCGTTAGCGAACACATTTGGAATAGTCTCTGTGATGTACAGTGGGTTCGGAGTTCTGTTGTCCTGGATCAGAGGCACAGACGACTCGATCAACACTCTAGCAGCAGCTACAGGAACAGGAATGTTATTCAAGTCAACGAGTATGTATCACGTCTATACGTATGAACCGATAAAATGAGGACCTCTGGTAATGATCTGTCCATTGTTTCAGCCGGTATTAGAAGATGTGCGTTAGGTGGTTGCATCGGACTAGGAATAGCGTCGATATATTGTCTATGGAGTAGCCGAGAAACTCTATTGGAATTAAGGCATCGCAACGTAAACCTAGCGTAAGACTGTGTGTGTAGCAGTAATACCTCTGACTATTTTCAGTATTTCCAAATACTTATTGTACATATATCAGTTACTACTCGTAATGAGAATTTTGTTCAAATAAAATAGCTGAAACGATTACAAACGAGATAAACGAAAGTTGAGCTAGAAGTAACATTATACTAATCGAATACTATGTACACCTTACACATATAATACATGTAGATAGATGAATGCATTCTGAATTCGCGTTCCGTTACCCTGGCCATTATCAAGCGTGATACAATATCGTTCGTGCGTGGTACTAGCCTTACATGATGTTCTTTCGTTTTTCTTACAGATCGAAATGAAATAGGAGAGAAAACGAGATGAAATTCCGTGTCACTAGAGAATCGTACATCGAGAGCACTCGTCACGTTTCGTATACAATGAAAATCATCTCGGACGATTTTATAGAATGAATACAAAAGACATAAGCGGAAGTTGAATCTGCAAATACGAATAAAGTAAAAATTGTATACCAGTATGTGTAATACGTGTGTGGATATGGGAAGGGGAGGCAGCGGATGATCAAAGATACGAAAATAGAGCGGCTACTTACGCTCCTCGCGGTTCTGAGCGCGAAGCGTGTACTGTGTACATACGTAGCGTATTTCTGTACGCCTTTTTTTTATTGTTCCTACATCTGACAATTATATCACTTTGGTTTCTAGCATTAGACTTCGTGTTACGCATCACCCGTATCTCTGTATGTGCATATGTGACACACGTATGTAGAATGTTTGATTTAGGGACACCTGGGATATTATCGTAACGTACGATGATCTTATCAACATTTAATCTCTGCGTTCTCGGGTACTCCAGCGTTCTGTATTGACCGCATTACGAGTTTGCTGGTTTCTACGCGTCAAACAATCGTACGGCAAAGATCCAACTACAACGTGATAATTCGGACGGAGATAATTAAGCATGGTTCATTATTTGAGTCGTATTTACAGTCGTTAGTGAAAGCGAAGGTGTGCCGTGTTTGCTAATATACGTCACCGGCATACTATCCATGACGCGCGTAACGCAAACCCGAGTTTTGATTCAAAGACAAATAAATCGTTGAAGTTACGGCTATAAGAATTTGAGAAAAAAAACCAGTGTCATTAGTTCGTCAGTTTTCGGTGGTCGCACGTTTAAACGGATCAACGACTTAATTGATATTGTTTGAAACGAATTCACAAGGTGCGAACATGTATTTAAACACCCGTGAACCGTTGACGTCGATCGTAAACAGTCGTGACCACGTGCTACATACAAATCAACGGATTATTTAGACAACGAATTCGCAAAATTCACGGATTCGGATGCGCTGGAGTTCGAATACGTGCTAGTTCGGGAAACATACTTTGGACTATGTTCTACGTTAGTAGATAATAAAGGAAAGGCAGACACGAATTACGCCTCGCGGTAAGGGACGATCGATAGCGATAAGTGTTTATCTTTTTCTTCGATGAACACATCAATTCCGTGACAGAGTAAACGGCAGGTGTATACGTAGGAGTGGCTAAATAGGTGAACCGTCAGATTGTTCGACGAGGAACCAGAACCACGGCAATTAAAATCCCGAAGCTCGATCCTAGGAGATAAAAAGATTCATACGCGCTGATTAAATATCTGCTTATTGATCAGTTATTTCGTCTTCCTTCGAACAATTTCAACACGGACTAATAACTTTTTTACTCGCGCCTAAGATAAGGGCGACTCATTTGTTACAAAGTAGATACATTCGTAAGTAGTCGGACTCGAAATTTCGGTTTCAAAAGAAGACAAAGATTCGTTGATTCGTGAAAGAGAATAAGGATCTAGGATGAATGGAACTCGAGCTGAGCGTATCCTCAGTTTCCTCTACATCTTTGCTGCGTTATCGTGCTTAACTTCGTTGGTCTGTATGGTAACCGTTTGGCAGTACTG
This sequence comes from Ceratina australensis, assembly GCA_004307685.1. Classification (NCBI taxonomy): domain Eukaryota; kingdom Metazoa; phylum Arthropoda; class Insecta; order Hymenoptera; family Apidae; genus Ceratina; species Ceratina australensis. The sequence goes on from SHCU01000078.1 coordinate 258,294, forward strand.
GACATGGATTTTGAACTACTGCATCAGCGTCGATTGCGGTTGTATACTGTACGGTAAAAATACCCACAGCGCTTTTATGGGAGGCGACGTGAACCTATGTCACTTCAGCGCGTATGGATTGATCCCCGGCCTTGTATTCGGCTTGTGTTTCGGCGGATACCACGGGTACAGATGCTGCATCGATAAAAGTGTAGATGCGTCTGTACGAGTCTATAGCAGGTACGGTAAAACAAAGACGATTACGTTACAAGTACGTTTTATCGATTTGAGCGAGCGAAAAGCTAGAGATTAAAACGAACGCTTTTGCCTAGAAATCTGGAGAACGAGGATGGAGCAACGGTGGTAGTTAGAGCTAAAAGACGAGCGCCGTACAAACACTGGGTACCCGCTACGTGCCTCACGGTACTACTTGGCTGTTTGTCTCTGTCTCACGCGATAATCACGACCGATGGTTATTACAAAACTTGCGAGCAATATAGGAAAAGATTGATACAAATTCTGAACTCAGCCGGACGCGAGACCGAGGTAGTCGCACATGTCTACACCCATAATTACGGCTATATTTTAATGTGCTTTTTTTTGTTTCCATAGGTACTTCACGACAGGCTTTCGTGCGGTGCGATCTTCGATTTCATGGATTATTTACATTCGGATCCGAATACGTACGATTATAAAAAGTTCGATACGGGTTTCATACTTGGATTAGCTCTCGCTTCCACGTGGCTCAGTTCCTGTAGTTGGATAGTCGCGTCTTCGTTCAGTGTAATTTCATCGCGGAAACCACTTTGCTGCAAATCGGAGACGGACTCTGCCGAAACCGAAACGCGTGCACAAGCTCTCACAGCCTCGACTCGCTCGATGCGTCGGGCCGGATGATCACCGGCAATTAATTCGTTCCATCGAGTATCATTTCATTTCGCGATACTTCATCTTTTTAATGCTACACGTTGAAATACGGTATTGAAATCAAAATCTCAAGACACAGTTGACCCAGTCAAGCAGATTTTTATACTACGTACAATATAAAATATAATTAAAATTGAAATGAAAGCGTGTATTCGCACGCATTGCGAGTGACGAGTAATTTAATGTAATACGCAATACTAGCACCAGCACCATTTAATGTATTCCATTTTAAATTATATAAAGCGCATGATATTTATATTTATCGCAATTTACTCTACGTAACAAACTCCGCGTTAAAATATTTTATTCTCTTGATCCTCGCGCCGATCTCAATTTTCATACTTCTCTTGTTACGCGTGAAGAAAGAGGTTGTACAATAAGTGTTCTGTACCGACAATTTGTATTTTTGTAAGTATATAATATATATGATACACTGCGTTAGGGATAGCTAAATTACACGTTCATTTTCTCCCTCCTTTCTCCATCTCAATTCCCTATCGTTCGCGTCATCTCCTCCGCGTCTCTCCGTTATTAATCGGTTACTGGTCGCGTATCGCATCACGTATGTAACGTATGTACATATACCGCGTATTATGTAGGAACCATGATACAAAGAATATTTCGCGATCGGTGTACTTATCTAGGTATTAGGTATCTAATTATATGTATGTACATATGTACGCTGTACATATAGTTGCGAAGAATAAGTTCACGACGGGAGGAAATCGGGAGTAAACGTAATAAAAGAATGCGTGTCGTTGGAAAGAAATCGATCGTTCGACCGAGGTGCGAATCGAAGGGAGTAAGCGTGAAACTTAGTTTCCGATTAAGTAAACGATCGCGTATCATAATTGCTCGTTGTCACGCGGTCGCGACACTTCCTGGCGTGCTCTAGCCGATATTTATTAAAAATAGATAGCGTCTCAAGTGAACGGATTGCTTCTCCTCTTCAACGACCCGAATCGTTTCTCGATGGGCTCTCTGATCACTTCGAACGGCGTCGTGACTTTCGTATTGTTCAATTGCCTGTCCTCGTTCTCGTCGCTCGGGAAATCCTCGAAACTCATATTACTAAAGCCGGCAGCGTTCACGGCTGCCGAACACTTCTTCGTCCGCGGCGTCTTCTTACCGTAGCACATAGTCGTCGATTTGCTCTTGTGATTCAACTTGGAGGAAGATGACAGCGCGTCACCGGTGTCGCTGTGATTCTCATCGATCAACTGATATTTGGACTTCTCCAATTTATTTAATTTCTCTTTCTTATACCTCGGCGTATCGTGCTCCTCGACCACCGCTATCGAGACTGGTTTCTTGATTGGCAGCATGATTTGATGATGAGGCAGAATAATCTCTACCGGCTTCGCGACGCTGTCGACGATCGGTGGACGCTCGTCGATTATTCGATCGATGCGTTGCACAGATTCGTTCTGTAACATAGTCCCTCGAGCAACGCCGCTACCAGGTTCGAGCCTCTCGTTCCGTTCGTTCAGTTGCAGAGACGCGAACTCGTCGAACGGTATAGACCCAAAAAGATCTTCCGACGCGGTGTCGGATGCGAACTTTCCCCTCGAATCGTTCGAGACTGGCATCGACAAAGGCTGGTTTTCCTCGATGGAACAAACGGAAACTCGATTCACTGGTATCGTCGGCGTTGGTATCGTCGGTGTCACCGACGTCGTCATTATTATCGATCGTTTCGGATTGATGTCTTCGATGCTACGCGGTGGTACCGCTCTCGCGCCGTTGCGATCGAACAGATTCACTGCAAAACTGCTGGGACTGAACGGCGACGAACCGAACAAGTCTGTTTCTTTGGTCTCCTCTTCGAGCGGACGAGCGCTCTTTCTTTTGTGCTCTTCCTCTATCCTCGCTATCCTTGGTTCCTTCTTCGATTCCGCTTCTAAGATCTCTAATCTCTTATCCGCGTGGTTCATTATCTCGTTCTCTACTTTCTCTACTCCCTTTTTGTTCTCACTTTCACTCGCATCTTTCCTTTCGGATTCCTCGCGAACATTTACGATCTTAGCGTTGGCTAATCGTTGTACTCCCGCATGAACGAAATTAACATCCACGTAATTCGCACTGTTCCAACACGGTTTACTGTTACTCGTCGGTACATCCGACACTGGTACGGGCTTCGAAACTTGACGGTAGTTGCTCTTCCTTTCTCGAAGATTACCGGCGCTGGGCTTAGTGAACGGAGCTAAGGCGAAGACGTCACCAGCGAGGTCTCCCTGAGGTGATCCCTCGACCGAAAGTTTTAGCTTTCGATCGCACAAACCTATAGGATCGAGTAGCTTGAAGTTCGAGTCGTACGTACGTTCAACGACGAACGGATCACCGCAAGGTTGTTCCAGTTTCGTTTCCGGGTCCAGTTCGTCGTCTAGTAAGAGAGGTTTCGCCCCGTACTGATGCCCGACGACCGGATCCCCGTTGAGCGCCGTCGAACACTGCACCCTATAGTATATCCTCGACTTCTCTTCTTCCTCGTTCCCGTCGTCGATGTTCTCGTCGACGTCGTCGTCGATGTCTTCGTCGTCCTCGTTATCGTCTTCCTTGTTACTTTCCTCCTCGGTACCATTGCCATTTCCATTTTCCAAGGTAATACTCGACGGCTTAACGACACTGTTGCAAACCAACTGACTAGATCTTCGTCCTCCGACCAGGCACATAGAATCGTCTCGTGGTACATATTCTTTCATCGGCTCGTGGTACATATTCTTCGCATCCGGTACTCTTCTCTGTCTACGCGGCTGCGCGTTCTTCGTTCTTCTCCTCTGCTTGATCGATTTGATCCGTTGCTCCGGTGAATCTTTATCGCTGTCGCTGGAAACGTCGCCGGCGCTAAACGCCAATTTTTCGTACTTGGAACGATCCTCCATGGGGACCGAAACGAACGCCGAGGGCGACACGAGATCGTTCTCCGTCAAACAAATCGCTTCCTCGTCCAGTTCGAACTTGTGCTCCATTATTCCCGGGTTCCACTGTTTCGCCGGTGGTATTCTCGGCCTACCGTTCGCGGTCTTGCCTGAAAAATAGAACGCGTTCATCACGTACAAACCGTAAGCTCGTAGACACACGCGATACTCAGTTGTATTCGCTCGATCGTTCTTGGTGTCCGTTTCAAGAACGTCTATTCCCACTTTTTTATACGAAAACGGTTTCTTGTTCATAAACGGACAAAGAATGCAACTAGATGCTTTAATTTACTTGTACTTACCTACGACATACACGCGAGTGCTATATCTAACAAAAATTGTGCATCGTACAATGTACACTTCCGCTCGTAAGCTTTAGGATACTTCCAAGAGCTCGTTGTCTATCGAAAGTCCCAAATTAATTATCGCCAGAGACGATTTTAATTGGAACATCATAACGAATTATTCAGTACTTGTTGAGTCAGGAAAAAGGAAAGGCTAATTCGATTAGGACTGTTGCAGATCGGTTCGATCGATGCTACGTGTGCGATACAGTGCATTTACAGACTGCGATTTGAATACAATACGTATACTCTTAGAGGGAACTAAGGGAAAGCCGCTACATCGATTCGAACATCGGATAACTAGTTTACTAATTTTTGGAACAATACGCAATTCTACATTGGAACAATTCTATTCTGCCGAAAGCCCTTGAACGTATCACGACTTTTATCTTGCAACCAATGGGTAACAATGATCTTTGCTCATCGCAAATTTGAAAGCAGCGTTAGAATACGTGTATGTATAATAGACATTTTTATCACCGCCACCAAGTTACTGTACATCTTCCATTACCATCACCAGTCACCGTACATCGTCTGGAACGATCCTAATCGGATTCAGAGGGTCGAGGATATATACAAGAAAACGCAGTAATGATCTTTGTATCTCGAAGAAGATTTCGCGGATTACACAAGTTGCAATTTAAATATCTTTATCATTACTGCGACGGCGTATCGTCAGATGACACGCAAAGGGGATACACGATACATTCGATTTCAATGCTCACTCATATTAGAAAAAGTTTTCGCACCCTTCGCGAATCAATCCGGCATCGGATCGAGGCGAGGGTATCTGACGGTTCGATCGGACCTCGACGAACAAAGAATTGCTGCGTTTTAACAACTGCTTCGAATGAAATACTCCGTACACCATACTATGGTACAATTATTAACTGTTTTATTACTGTAACACATCGTCGTATCTTAATACAGCGAACATGTACAACGTGTCCGAGATCGTCAACCTCCCATAGCGATGTTCGTGTCGCGCGTCGCCGATCTGAGACGGGGGGGAAAACAACTTACAAGCGGTAGTAAGTACGGGGAAATTGAAACGAAGACGCGATACGAGGAGAACGACGCTAAAGCGCGTATTCACTTTGGCATTACCCTCGCATCGTGTTACCGTTGCGTATAAACGGGAATGCGTTGCATCGGTTGTACATCCTGAGGCGCTTCCACCGAGTGCTTCTCGCCTGTCGACGGGCACTGGAAATTGTTGACGAGCCGCCGGAGGACCGTACGCGTGCAACGATGATAAGCAACGGTGACGCGATACGAGGATGCGGTACAAGTGCGCACGCACGGAACAAACTTCTTCGGAGTCTTTCTTTCGTCGCGGATAACAAATGCATCGAACGAAAGTGGATCGTCTGCGCCTCCTAAACTCGTTAGGGTGTTCCAGACAACGATCAACCAAATATAAAATATTTCCACCACTCTCATCTCATTTCACGTTGATTAATAATTAAGGAATGAAATGCGAAGGACAGCTCGTAGGAACTGAGACGATACGTACTCGTGCGGCATGTTAAATGATGCTAACTGAGATGTGAGAGGTCGAGAATACGGCCGGACTGATTACGGCAGGGAAAATGAACAGATAGAGGAAGAAGTGAAAAGAAGGAACGCGGAGAGAAACGAGAACCTTTATTATGCGAGTTAGTATCTGGTATCGGTTAACGGTGAGAGACTGAGACATGTACGATACGAGTATGCCAGCAGCATGTACGAGTAATAAATTAACGGCGTGATAGTGTTCGCTCGTTTTTTTCCAATGACAAATTACTTCGATACTTTCTGCGTACGAGAATATTAGTTACAAACAGAAAGCAAAACAAATTGTAGCTGATCTACTAGAATCTTCTGAGGAGTCTGCCAATTTCTCGCAGCAAACGTGTACACATTAAACGAGGAAACTAAACAACTATTTAATTAGATACAAGAGGTAAATAGTGAAGTAAGTGAGTATCTAGGAAAGTACGTATTAGGTAGATAAGTAAGCGAGTATTAAGTAAATAAAGAAGTAAATGAACGAGGAGCGGCGAGGAAGAGAGCAACATAGAAGAAACAGAGAAGGACTGGTAGAAGTAGATACATACGATGTTTATACTCGATGCGAATAGTTAAGAGAGGAACAAGAGTTAACGAGAAAGAGGCGAACGAACACAGTGAAAGTAGCAACCACTTCCCTATATTAGTTATTTTATGTATATTCTTGTAAGTACATATTTATAGGCGCCAAACGATTTAGCAAATAGTCCAGATTCGAGAGCCTCGATGATCCTGCCTCTTTCATCTCTTTCCACATTACCGATTTGCTCTTCTTACGATTAATTTCTTAAATGGTTTTTGTCTAATTATTTACGCCGAACGATCAACGATTCGACAAAATATGATCCACCGATGTGTTCCTTAGAGAGAAGAGACGAGAGAATTGAATACACGCTGCGCCACAGCGATTTTCTACTTTCTTTTGTATGCCCGTATGCGTAGTTCGTTTTGTGACGTAAGCTTGCTTTTAATTTCCTTCAACTAAAAGAAACGAATTACCTCACGCCCACCTAACATATGAAATTATAATTTTCTCTCTCCCTTATCGTCTTCTTCTCTTCCTTTCTCTCTCTCTCTTTACCTCCCTCCCTTCGATACAAATGTACACGCGTAGATATCGTACATGTGCAAGTAGTTAATGAACAATTCGCGTCACGTACATGATAATTGGAAACTGTTTTTATCGTTTACTTCTGCCTTCGATCCAATCATCATTTCTAACTGAAAGACCTTTAAAAACTGATAGGTGACAATACTTCACGTTTACGAGCCACTGGTTGAAACCCACGCATTTACGATGCGGTGGATAAAAATATCTTCTTTTCGTTCAAATACATCCGCAACAAAGATCAAGTTTGAATCGATAAAAGCGATTTAATCCTCTCTCAGTTCTCCCTGCGAACTTCTCTCAAAACGATACGCTTACCGCTTGGAAAAAGACATCTCGTACATATATATATATATTACTAATTGTTCGTATCACTTACAGACTGCGATCTTTACAACTTTTACGGTGTTCATTCGCTTGTGTCAGAACCTCGTACCCTGTCATCGTTGCGTATCACAGTGGTACGCGTACTCGCGAATACACTCCCGTTCCGGTGCAACGCTCGTCCGTTCATGATGGCACGCGACGGTGACACGATGCGAGGGCATGCTACAAGTGAATGCGCGTTTTTACACAAATTACTTTCATTTAGTATTAATCCCGTTTCCCTCGCCCTTTCCTTTGCTCGCGAGGAGCAAAACTTACTTCTCTATCTTTGGTAATTTGAAGAATGATTCTGAATGGAACATCTAAGGAAAAGCACGACTCGCGTGCGAACTTATACATACAATGTTCACTTACGACGAAGATTCGAGTTATCGTAAACTGTTACCGATTGCTCGTTACGATTATTCGCTTGGATCGTAATTCAAATCGTTTTCCTTCTACCTTAAGCTCATCCTTGCAACGAGCATCGTCACTCCGTCGTCTAATCAGCGATTCGTTCGCTACATTCAACCCAGCGATCTACGCTACAATCGGTAGTTTCAAAACGCTAGCAACAAAGCGGTCTAAAGAAAATTCTGGTTCTTCGCTATCTTCGTTAGTTGCATAGATTTCTCTTTATAGAATTATATCTTTTCTCATCTACGTCATCACAGATAATATTCGATCGTTTCTCGTGCCGAGAAATCGTCAAGTAATTCTACAAGAACAAGTATGCGCGTTTTCATTTCGGTAATCGTTTACATTATATCGAGAATAAATTCTATCGTACGTTCCTCTCACTTTCATTCGAGTATCAAGCGATAAATAAAGAAACGGAATGAGTCTGTATACGCTCCGTTAAGTTCTATCGTCACCTTCGATTCTTTTCAACGGAACAATCGTCCAAACATTTCCTGTGCCTTTGATGTTAGTTGCAGACAAATTTTAACTAGGCAGCCGCTATCTATGTTAAACACGAGCGAGTCAAAGACAATCCGATCTGTACAACATTCATTCCACGACGAAGTTAGATAGCTTTGCTGTTGTCATTTGAAAAAGAAATTAGTAGACAAACGTAATAAAAAACTGCGTTAGCCCTGAACGCGTTGCTCGATCAAATGAATCGATGATAGAAGAAAGTAAATAAGTAAATGAAAAGGCGAAGGAGCGAAAGACTGAAAGATAGAGAGATAGAGACAGAGAGAGAAGAAGCAAAGAATATGCTGATTATGCGTGTGCTTACGTACGTTATGTGTCGTTCGTAAAACTCAAAGTCGTATACAGACCGTAAAGAAGAATAAAAGTAAAAGTGAAGTAAGACTGTACATAAATCAGTCTATGCATTACCTCCAGCAAGCGCCGCAGTTTTCGATCCAATTTTGTTCTTCTTTCCTGCTGAAAAATATCGATCGAAATATTATCGATTAATGTACACTGGATGTTGAAGTCAATATGCAACGCGACAAAGGAACCTACACCCGCGCAGTCTTACGAAGACGCGTACTTACTTGGCAAACTGAAAGGTGCCGATTCGAACGGATCCTCTGGTAATTCTCCGTACGTCGCTACGAGACTGTCGCGACTCTTAACGCCACCGCCGATACTCGCGTTACTACCTCTTCTAATTTTGTCAAATTCGGCACCAAATATATGATCTTCCGTCAACTGATTGAAAGGCTGAACATCCTCGAACGGGTTCCAGGCAGCTACGTCAGCGCTCAGCGATCGGCCTTCGGTAGCAGTTATATTCGAAAGTTCGCCCTGATCGAAAGAATTGCATATCATTCGTTTTACTAAGTGTATATTCATTACGTTTTTGATAGTGTATGCGGTGCAGGAAGATGCTAAATCGAAATAAACAGAAGTGAAATAAATAGAGGTAAGAGAACGAGTGCGTCCAAAAGAGAAATCATTGAATAAAAAGAAAGAGAAAGATACGATCACCGATCGTACGAGCAGAGAAAGTAAATCATTGAAACAAATTGGTGCACTGCGTGTACTTACAATACGTACATGTGAGGTGCTAGATCCTAAGCACGGTTTTACATCGAGTGCGACTTCCGGAGTGGTGGCATCGTCCGAACGCGATTTCACCGAAGCTTCGTACGGCGCAAGAAATTGCGTCGTTTCGCTTGCAAATACCCTGAACAGCGTACAAGCAACGATGATCATTGGAAACGTTAATATATGCATGGAGAACTTACTTGTTGAACGCGCTCGTGTCGCTGACGTTTCTCCTGTGACGCGCGGAAGAAAGCGTCGGACTATCAGGTGGAGACGTGCTCGAACTGATGTTCTGACTCAAACTCTCAGTCTTATTGACCGGCTTCGGTAAAATCGGCGTGGTTGCCGTTAGAATCGTAGTAGTCGTAGCTGTAGCTTTATTAGGCCCGGCAGAAGTGTTCATCTTTGACGTCGTCAACGTCGTCGGTAAGACAGGAGTGAATTTGGAACCTTGACCACTGACACAGACTATGTTCGATACCTTGGGAAGAATTTTTGTGGGTTTAGCAGCTACAGGCGGTGGTATTTTTGCTGGAGGAGGTGGTATACCTCGGTTATCGTCTTTGAATGGGTCCGGATAACCTGTGACAGTGGAAACAAGAGATAAGAAACGATATCAGGAAGTTCTAAGATCGCTCTATACCATTTTACGTACCAGAGGGTGGAAACAATGCCTCCAGGTTCTCTTCGTTGACATTAGTCGACAGTGACACGTTCGACGTTGCAGTGGGAGCGAAGTAGTATGTACTCGGTGTATCTGGAGCAGTCGCAGCGGTAGGAGACTGCCTGATCGTAGAAACCTGCGGTTGGACATAACTCTGCGATTGCTGGGTCTGCGACGGATGAGCGAATGGAACGTTTTGAGCGGTCGTTGTACACGCGGTCTGCGGTGAAACAGGACCGAACGTGGAAGAGGACGACGACGTCGAAGAAGACGACGACGAGGAGGACGACGACGATGTCGACGAGGTTGTAGAGGACACTGTCGTTGTCGTCACTGGCGCCGGCGCCGGCGCCGGTGACGATAACGGTTGCGTCGGGGTTTGATGAGTAGATGTTTGCACCGAGGATTGAACGCCCGCTTGCATGGCATTTGGAGCGAGATAAACTTGGGGCGGATTCAATGGGCCGAGTTGTTGACCAAACGCGATGGGCGTATTTCCAGCTGCTGCTACTGAGGCTTGCGACTGTGCCTGGGTCCCTTGGCTTCCTTGACTTCCAGATATTTGGGATACTATCTGACCGCTTAAACTTATCGGACCCGTACTCACAGCTTGTCCCTTTGGCCGCTGCCTAGGTGCGACAGACGTACCCTCGACTATAGTTACGGGAGACGGTTTCGGCGTCTTCACCGATGACGCCCTTTTCACATTTTCAGAGTCCATCAGCGGACAAGGCAACGAATCCAAGGCGGGCGTTGAAACTTTCTAAAATGATAGAGATATGGAAAGGTAGCACGTTAATACGATATCACGACAAAACGATCTGGTTTATTTCCATTGAGGATCGAGCCGTCGCGACCCGTTAACTGTAAACGCATACGTACGTGTAGATTTTGGACAGGACACTCTTTGTTTTGTATTTGGAATGCAACCGCGGAGACTTGATAAATGTCAGGCCGATTATCGGGATCCGGTTCGAGCATATAACGAATCAGACAGTGAAGGTTTCTACTGTACCTGTATAAAGCCAAGTTTTTCTGTTCATCCCATTTCGTTGATTGTGAAACATACACGATACGCGTACGTAGTGTTACAGCGAAGAGGATCCTAGCATCTGTTTTTACGTACTTACCTCGAGTTATCTGGTATCGTAAAGTTTCCCGATTGAATGGCGAGCGTACTTTCCCCGAATGGCAACGAGAAAAAACAGAGTTTATACAGCAAGCATCCGAGTGCCTAAATAATCAGAAAAATTACAACGTTTATCGCGCTACTCCGCTGAACGTAACGATAACGTTCAAATTCATCTTACCCATATATCCGCCTTCGTCGTGATAGCTTTCCCGCAGTACATATCAACCATTTCGGGTGCTCTGTAACTGAGAGTCGTATACTTTTTAATCTCTTCTTCGACGTTCGCCGCTCCTTGGACACTCGGATTAAGAATCTTCGCCGTCGCCGAGCCAAAGTCGCACAGTACGTAGTGACCGGTATCGGAATACAATATATTCTCGACCTTTAGATCCCTGTGAATAATCGGCGTTTGACAATGATGCAGCCGCGACACGGCCTCGCAGACGTCGCAAAATATCTGTAGAACTTCGGACTCGGTAAAACCAGTCTGTAACCTGGAGAGGAATCAAGGGTATTTACACACGGTAAAAACGGTTCGAAACGAAGTCAGTCAGTTAAAGCTCTTCGAACCTGTTGTTCATCATCTGTAAAACTTGAGATCTGCAATAAGGCATCAGAAGCAGGAGTTCGTGGACTCCTCCACCTATGTGTGTTATACTACTGTCCACATATCCTATAATATTCTTATGACCGTTCAAATTATTCTGAAAAGAAGAGAAAACGAACAATTTCAAGGTGTGCAACGACGAACACGTGCGACGAGGTACACGGTACAACTCACTGCAATTTGTATTTCCCTTTTACAAACATTGAGGTCGTGCTCATTATTAACGTACATGCGTTTAAGTGCGTACCGTCCGCTCGAAGATTTCACCAAGAATACAATGGCAAATCCTCCTGCAATATCATTACTAAATTACCAGACGATTGCTACATTTACGCGCGCGTACGGGGGCATAAAAATAAGGTTCCCTCGATCCCGATCGCTTAAGAAGATCTTTCGCTTGGTATTATCAAACGATCTAACATCTCGATACCTCGGGTATCAACGAGACGAATGTTTCTCACGCGTTCAAGTGCCGCGTTTCAAGTGCCGCGATTAAACCCAGTCCAAGCTCGTAGGTACGAAAATGACACGCGTAATTACGTATCTACGATAATGATAATTTAACGTCCGACGACGTAACGCACGATCGCGATGACATTTGCTAGCGTCGATCAATCGTTAATATTTCCTAATCCCTGATACGTATAGTCATAAGATCAGTCGATGTTCTAAGCGGATCGAGAGCGATGCGGGGAACAAAAGCAAAAGGAGGGACGGACAGGCGAGCCGTGCGGAAAAAACGAGGCATGTAAAATGCGCTTAAGTACGTCGGATTAGGCGAAGTATTTACTAAAATATATAGGATAAACCGCGCGTACCTTCAGCGAGGATCTCTTCGACGGTGACAGTATGTCGTCCGACCACGAAAACCTTCCCGATATAACTGTTCGGCTCCTTGGACGTGTTTTCGATCTTTGAAAACAGCTTCTTCATATTGGCACACGTTGTCGGCCTTCCCGATATCGAGCAACACCGAACCGACTTGACATAAGGCCTTCTTCGCTTTCCTAAATATTTTCCTTTACAATATGGCGAGTTAGATCTCCTCAATCGATCGTCCTCACGGCGTTCATACCTCTCGCGTTTCGGCTCGCAACGATTCTCGCGATTATTCGACGGCGGATAACTTAACCAAAGGAAATCGTTCCATAACAGTTAACGTACTTTACCCAGCCGACATATTCAGGCTGTACGTACCACCACACACTACCGTATGCCACGCTGAACCGTGCGCATCACTCCGCGCGTTGTGTGTATGCGATCGAAGCGCAGTGTCCATATATTGCGTCGATACGTGCTCGCGTCAAGGTGGTTGGTAAACTGTCCCTGTGTTGGCGTCTCGTCTCGCGTCTGCTTCGAGTCACAATCACACAGGCAGTTTGTGCATGCGCAGACCGATCGACGTCGGAAACATATGGCCACACGCGCGACTTCCGCTTAAACGTCAAAACTGGGTAAATCGTGGTAAATGTCAAAACAGAACACGGATCTTTTATTCTCTTTGTCATCTCGATTCAACGGTTTTCGGTTTTTCGACTTATATCTGGATTCCAGATACGAGGTACGTATACGAATCGCACACATCGAGTAATCGAATTTTAATGTTAATTTAATGTTAAACATGTTCGATGAATGAAAATGTGTGTAACACTCTTGTGTACAGGTATGTAAAGCATATTTTAATTCAGTTTGACATTGATTGTATGTCATCATACAATGTTAGATAGATAGATTTCTTTATTTTCCCTCCAGAGGGTGTTCAGGTATAGCCCATATCACCACATGTTCCAATACAGCTTTACCTTAAGGCTAATACATTCTTTCACGCACTTCACGCATCCATCTCTCTGCCATTTCCTACTATTTCCTTTCTCTCCTGTCCATCTCCTGAGCCTCTCTCGCTCCTTAACCTTTCTTAGCCTACCGCAGTCTTATCCTATCTTATAAACTATTTCTTAACATTTCTCAGTCTTTGGTATCGTACATTGTTATACTCGCTTATCGCTTATAAGTATATAAAGATACAAAAATATAAACATATCAAAATATACATATATAAAACCATACTAGATATATCTATTTTCTCTTTCCATCCCATATTTTCACATCCCATACATTCCCTGTCTACACCTGTTAGTAATTTTATCCCAAAAACTCCTTTACCTTTGTCCCTTATNACATATATAAAACCATACTAGATATATCTATTTTCTCTTTCCTCACGAACATCCCATACATTCCCTGTCTACACCTGTTAGTAATTTTATCCCAAAAACTCCTTTACCTTTGTCCCTTATCAGTCCTACATTGTTCTTCCCTTACTGAAAATCACCATATCGTCTGCATATTGTGTTACAAAGATCTCTTCTACACTTTCGACCTTCTCTGCAATATATGAAACATAGATATTGTACAGGATTGGGCTCATGATCGCTCCTTGTGGAACTCCTACTCTCCATTCAATTACTTCCGCTTGATCATACTCCCTTCTTATTTCTACTTTCCTGTCCTTTATCCATTGCTCTACATACTTACTGATTCTTCTTGGGCATCTGCACTCTTTTAGTCTTTCTATCACCTTATCCAGCCTTACGCTGTCATACGCCCCTTCGATGTCCAAAAAGGCTCCCATCGTCACCTTCTCTTCCATGACTGCTCTTTCAGCATTCCCATCACATACGTTATACTATCCAGAGTCGATCTTCCTCTTCTGAAGCCATTTTGCGATTCATGTAGCCATCCCCCTTCTTCTATCCATACCTCTAGTCTGTTCTTTACTATTCTTTCCATGAGCTTCCCTACACATGTCAGGGCGGGACATTCCTTTTCCCTCTCCTGCCTGCTTTCCTTTCTCCTTTTCGTCTTTATATAAACTTTCCTTTTTCTCTTCCTACCTTTTCTATCTTCCCTGTCCTCTCCTCTCCCCTTCTCCAGTCTTCTTTTAATTAACTTCTTTCAATTCTATTCCTATTCTCCTCTCTCTATCGGAAACAATCCTCACCGCTCGGTTTTTGACATCGCTCTGCCATCTAGCGACGTACACCCTAAAGTAATTGACAGATGATCGAAAGATAAAAATGAATTTCGCGCGGTTTCAAAACGCGCGAACGAATTCCTCCGTTCCAACACTGACGTTTTGGTTTCATTAAGTAATTGCATTCAATGTAATACAACAATTTCGGCATAATAATGCAGAGCATTTCCCCCTATCTTGATACCATAGTCAGTGGGGTGCGGCATATTGCCCACCACCCGCGACACTGATGCCAGGGGAATGCTAATGCCTATATACATATGCGTACTCGTACACGTATGGGTATATTACATATTATTGACAACGAG
>SHCU01000078.1:275190-295925 GCA_004307685.1 Ceratina australensis
GTATACACAATGTATAAGATCGTCTAACCTAACCCTGTTCAATCCGGTGGTCGGTTGCGCTTTGTATTTACACTAATTATAATTTTTGAAAATTCATTTTATTGGAATATCGTGAAAGTTGACGGTACGTCATCCGAAATTCATGAGAATACGAAACTGTGCGTTGTCATTGTCGAGTTCCAATGCTGATGTTCGATTATTAATTGAAAGGATGTTCGAACGCGGCTGATTAAAAGATAAAAGAATGCGTGTCAAATAACACTTTATTCTATTCATCTTTTCTAGCTTTATGCTTGTATTCTGCGATGTTCATGCGTTTTGCGCTGAAGGTCCAACCGCGCAACTTACTTCTATTTGCCTGCCATTTTGTGAATGAAGGAGCACAGCTCACGCAAGGTACTAGATTTATTAATTATCATTATCTTAGTAAGAGGGAATAATGATAAACCGTATGGTACAAAGTAGCCAAAGTTTTCAAAGGCACAGTGTTTACCCCTGTCCTATCGACCTATCCAAAGAATGTTTCCTTTATAGTTCGTTCTTCCGGACGATCTTTGTATAAATTAAAAGCACACACTAATATATATTGTAACACGATATCAATAAGTGATAAGTACCAATAAATTGGATAGTTACGATAACAGGACTACTTCTTGAAAGTACACCTATCTATATCTATAATATTATTTATTCCCTCAATAAAAGATTTAATTATTTCAAAGGTAATGTAAAATAATGAGATGCAGATTGTATTTAAGTAAATGGACGGAATTTATAATACGTTACATAGATACAGTCTATAAAAATTGTTCGCAGTATAAAAATATAAAAATGTTAAAAACTGCATTGAGCTGCTACAACAATGATGCAGCTTATTTGTAAACTGGACGGTTCTTTACAGGCACTAAATAGCACGTGCTCGAGCAATGCTGAGAATTAAAAAGTTTAGAATGAGATTCGAAGTTGCGTTAGGTGCGAAGTTTCTCTTCTGTCTTCTTACTTCTCTATTAATTATCTTTGTTCTCATGTTCAATCGAACATTGCTGATGAACTTATTAACTTCTGATCAAATAGTACACGATTATAAAAGTTAGTAATAATAACTTATTAACTTCAATGGACGAGGCGCCAGCTAATCGACATTTAAACATGTCGTACCTGAAAATTAATTTGTAGTCAGAGAGCGTTCGAAACAATAACGAATAGCATAATATCGATTTTACCTGGTCTCTTTGTCGTTGACTAAATTAGCAAATTCGGCTTCTACTAATTGACCGTCGTAATATGTGATCAAATCCTCGAAAGGATACTCGAAGGCCTGTTTGCATTCGCATTTGTATCCGCCGGTCTCAAAACCTCTCCCGAGGATAGGTACGCACTGCGATGCAAAAATAATAAAAGCAATAGAGTATGAACAATGAGAAGAGTAATGTATGCTAATATTTAAGTTTGGGAAACGTACGTAGGACGTTTTTCTGTCGCACTTGTGAGTACCCTTGAACGCGTTTGGGGCGTAAAACACATCGTCGCATTGGTTGATGTCAAGCTGCAGTAGATCCATGGTAACAGCCACGACGCCCCTAAAGATTTTAATATAAAATATTATCTTCCTCGTCTCTCCACATCTTCCCGTTTTCGCTGTACCGCCAAACAGGTTTCCTCTCCTCATGGGCTATCTCGCATTCGATTTCTCATGCGCACACGGGGACACCGCGTACGTAGACGGCAATACTTACTTGAATTCCAGTTTCTCTTTCAAGCTGTCCCAGCCGAAAAATGGGGATGCATAGGTAATTACCCATTTCTTCACTTTGCCGTTGCAATCAAAGTACGGGGTAGTCCAATGTCCGTGATTCAGGTTTGCCGCCCTATACAAATGACCCCGTGCATTCCCACGCATTAAAATAAATCCTACTCGACGAGATCGATTCTCCCCTTTCATCTCAAATACGTATATTTTCCGCTCGCATTAAACGATATTCTTACGACGAACACAAGCGCTTGTTCTTACCTGTACGAATTCGGATAGTGTTCATATTTCTTAAGATATTCGCCGGTTTCGTTGAATCTGATCTTTATTTTCATGAAAAATTGCTCCAGTTCATCGAAATTAGTTGCCCACCTCTGTTTCAGTAATTGGAAGTAATTCTTCTTTGTGTAAACTTCAGCTACAATATGTAAAATCAATCATTTTAAGCTAGGTTGAATAAAGAGCAACGTTTGATAACTGCATTGCTTACCTGTATCGTTTAGTCTAGCTAGATCTTCGACTTTAAACTTTCGGGTATTCAATTGCGTTTTGTAAGCATAAGGTGCAAAGAATGTTCTATTCGTGAACTTGTTACGATCCCAAAGCATCTCGGCAGACCATATTTTCGTATCTCCGAGAACAAGAGCCAAAGTCTCCCCGATCATTTGGTCTTCGGTGAGTGGCCTGTCCGCTACCCGTTTGCCCGAATAGACTTCGTGCGGATCAGAGATTTGCAAAAACGCGCTGATAAAGTTCGCTAATCTCGTTGCCATCTTTGCTTCGTTCTCAAAGAATTCTTTCGCACCAAAGTTTATATCCCCACGCAACGTTAACTCCTCCTGCGAGTAACTGCAATTTCAAAGACATCAGATGTAATCGTTGTAATCTTATTTCTTAGAAACAAACTACATACCTCGTGCAAGTTTTCGGATTTACACTTAAGATGAATTTAAGAGCTTGATCTATATTCATCCTTTCGGCTTTGATAGATTCTGGACCGGTGGAATAATTTTTGTAATGATAATTCCGTTCCAGATATTTTTCTCTAACTTCTGGCGTTGCCTTCTTCCACTCTACCGGCATTTTATGAACCCCTGTAATAACAAGGAATCGCGACATGTTACAAATTTGAAAAAAGAAAGAGTATTAATAGCAGTACAAAGAACCCACATCCTATCTTGGTGCAGTCGAACCCATTGTAATATTGTTCCTGAGTGGCCCTTTCAATAATTTCCCCTAAATACGGACGTCGCACCACATTTGGTAGTCTAAACCCTGGTTTACATCTGCATTGATATCCACCTCTTCGGAAACCCCAACCGTGTAATGGCTCACACTGGAAAAAATATTACGTTATGCAGAAAATCACTGCTCAAGCGAAATACGGTATCATTCATATCACGCTTCATACTTCTGTAGTTTCCTCTTTACATCTCGCAGTTTTTGCAAATCTGTTTGGACCGCTGTTCCCTTTCCCTTTCGGACACTGATTTATATCTATCCTTTCAAAATCCATTTCTATCACCGATATCGCGGTATATCTAAAACACATGATCATCATTTTCAATAAAGCTTAAGCGATAAATCCAAGGAATCCAGGCTCAATCTGGGGAGGAATACGTACGTTGGGTATTCGATATGCCTGAATCCTGTATGCCTTGGATAAATATCTGCGATAGGTACAACCGCAGCCACGAGCCATCGGTTTGATCTGCCGCAATCGAAATACGGCCTGGTCCATTTCACAGGCCCAGGATATTCATCAGCACCTGTAAAACATCGTGATGATAATACACAGTAAAGAAATATAATCGTCTGTACAACGAACATTACCAGGTGGTCCATGGAACGTAAATGTTTCGTTAGTGTTATTTGCATATCGAATCTCGACTTGATAGGTAGTTTTAGTGTCGTGTCTTCTGTCGACCTTATCTGGTAGCCACTTTTTATACCTAAAGTGGATGCACATAGTTAGTACTTGCTATAATATTCTTATAAGTCCACTTAGGCAATCATTTACCATTCGTTTATGCGATAGAAATCTGTTGTATAATCCTGGCCGAGATTGCCAGTAGCGAACGCGCCCAGATCTTGCACTGTAAACGTATTTCTCGTAGATATTCTCTCTAAATGAATGGGATCGTTAAAATCGTCGGCCCTGAATGTTCGCGGAGCAAATCTAGGCATTGTTTTATTGAAGAACCCTCTGTACGACGGGGAGTAGGACATGTTCGGGGAGAAGTATATGGCAGAAGCGTTTATGTGCGTATTCGCTGATATGTCAGCGACCGTTGACAGAAAATAATACATCATCCCCGGGTCGTAGGTGTCGTTGATCGCGGGCCGAATGAACCGAGATTGGAGGATGTAACTCCAGAAGAAAGACCTGCTAAGTGCCATGTTGTGAAGATGTAACAGAGCTGTTCTGTTCGGGAACACAGGATTGATGTTGATATCCTTGATATCTGGTATATGAGAGATCGAGTCCTCCGGCAAGTAAAGATCCCCGAGATGTTGGATCAGGCAATTCTCCTCATTGATCTTATCCATTCTTAAACGGATCTCGTCGAAGGCATCCCTGGGTTGCCACTCGTACTGTCCAACGCCAACGCCCAAGAGGCAGAGGACGACGATGATCGCTCTCGCGTATAACTTGGAGCTGATAGACTCCATTTCTCAAAGGTATATTCCCTACGTTTACCTCTTGTTATATCGGTTCATCGTAACGCAAAGAAACGAAAGAAATAGCTTGCTCCGCGTACACGTAACGCGACCATTCACCACACCTACTACAGGAAAACTACAAACACGCCCAGTTCGTTAGAGAGAATACTACGCGTGTCCACTTACTATAGTACTTGCCTATCGTACCGGACGCTTTCGTCCGCGTGCAATCTCGATTCTCAATTATTACATACTGTCAGTACTTAAAAATACATGACCGCCATTGCGGTCTTTTATTTTTTTTTCCAGGAACATTGTCGAAAAGGAAATGCTATAAAACCGCCTTTACACCTGACGTCACCTGTTCTATATCCTCTTAAAGTTAACATTCTTAATGAGAATCGTAAGTGAATCATCGTATGGGATAGTATGGTTGCATTTTTAATATGCGTGTTCATTGGATTCATTCATCGTTCGCATACGGCAAGCATGCTTGAGTTGTATGCGACTCGATGGATGTTCGTAGGTTCAACTAAATTCTATATTGCGTTCCTTCTGTGAGGTCTTGGAAACCAGAGCCAGTCGCGTTCTACTGGATTCTATTATTAATCATTTACGAAATAAACGAAGGTAACGCGTTGATCTCTCGAAAATGTTGAAGCCGTTCAATGTATATGAATAACCATAATTTTGTAGCTTCGAATATTCGTGAGGTTCATTGAAGTACTTCATGGATATTTTAGAATAGAATTTCGCGGCCAGCAACGTGTTAACGGTATGCTATGTGCATGCAGGGCAATCTTTATCCCTTTCAATGCACCGCAGGAGGAAACGTCTACGGCGAAGAATGTTTTAATACGCCGTTTCGGATTTCATCCGAAAGGAGACGAAAACTAAAAACTAAACTACGTAATACGAGATAACATTAAAATATTTTTTGTAATGGTAATTCGTTGGACGTCCTGGTTCAACGAGCCCCTACGTCCCAGCCCCCACCCCCGAGGAATTTGACTCTCGCATGCATTACGATATTCGCGTGTGTAACACGCACATGGTGTGCATCTCCACGTCGTTGTGTCGGTACGCATTGTTCCGGTCCCTGTCCCGTAAGTATACAGGTTCACCCCTGTATTTATTTGGGATGCGAAAAAAGGAGGATTTCTCATAGCTAAACAAGTATTTCGAAGAGACAACTTGCTGGGGGTCTGCGCCGTCTCATGGTTGAACGCGGCCCGTCCAGTCTGGTTCCTGAGAAAGTTTCTTCAATGTCTGTTCCGATGTTAACGTGGGAATACCCTCCCAAAGTACATAACGTATGCGTTATCCAACATTTTTCATTTCGTATGATAGCTCCTCCTCGGGAGCGAAATAAAACAGTCCCGTATAGACGTGTGTTTTACCACGCGCTCTTAACGTTTATTCCGTTTATTGAACATGTTATATTTAATGAATTTTTGCAAATAAACGTATGCTTAAGAGAACGCAATCGAGTACGTGGGAACGTACGCAGATTTTCCAAATGTAACAGCGAGTTTTCTGTATTAAAATTCCAGCCTCCCACGACAATGGCTCCAGAATCGAGTAAAAAGTGCATTGTCTGTGAAGAGTGCAGGCGACGGAGTCGAACGAAAGATGAAAAAAGAGGGTAGCGATTTTGCGCGCGTACGAGGAGACGAGGAGGAGAGCGTGCGTACGTGTATGCGTGAGGCGAGAGACCGGATCACGATAGGGCAGGGGAATAAGACGAAAAAGTGCAGGAAACGAAGGAAGAAGATAAAGAGTGAATAGGATGGAAGGAAAGAAACTGATGAAAGAAATACAAATAGTACGTATTACACGTGATGTGGTTCTTGGTTTAGTAATACGTGGTACACGCATTGTGCTACGGCCACGATATTAAAAAATGAATTAAAAACGGTTAGCGATATAATTTATTATCCATCCCTTAGCATCGTCGCGGGCTCTTGATCGGTAGTCAAATTACCCTGAACGCGTAAAGCGAATTTCGACGTGGCGCAGAAAATTTGAACGTACAGAAATGAAGAAAACGGAAAAGTTGTGAAGAAACAGGTTTCTGCAAGCGAGCGGGCGAGCGAGCGAGCAAACCCACGAGAGCATTTTGTCCGTCTTCGTTGCTCCTTGTTGTTCGAGGGACGCGGACGCGGGTGCGTGCTCAACCAGACAGGCGGTTTACGGTTGAATTCAGGACCGTATCTCGTTGTCTGCGATGTGTAGGACCTCTTGTCTTTATCCCGAGGTACGTTATCCTCCTGTTTACGAGCTATACTATAAAATAAGAAATCCAGTTTGCGCTGGTTAATTTACCAATGATTAAACCGTTCTACACGATCGTCTTGTATCTGTACGAGTAACACGAAACATATGCGTCTCATCTGTAAGCCGTGCGAAAATTCCGTACAATTTTACTTACGCACGCGCAGGGATTAGATTCACGTGTGTACGAAAATTCACGCTACATCTATCTTTGCTATTTTACAATTTTTCATAGACACGTAAGTGCACTGTATTAGTTCGAGTTTATGTTAATTGAGAGATGCATGTTCTTCAATATATTACTCTCGACCATGTTTCACGTATACATTTAATCGTTCTTATATAAAGAACAATTTCGTACCCGAACGTTATATTAAATAAACGGCGTTCTTGGCACAGTTCGCGGTAAATGCAGTCTGATGAACAATAAGTTTGAAAAAAAACAGATCGTAACAAATTCGTGGTAAGAAGAACAAACATGGAATAATAAAAAAGGAACAGCCTGTGGAGTAGAAAAAATGATAAGAAGATATTAGATAAGCGCGAGGAAAGGAAGATTAACGAGGGACAGAGATAGAATAAGCGGTACCATAAAGAGGGGAGAGGTGGAGAATGTAAAAATGCGAGAAGTGGAAGGAACATGGAGTAGGAGCTGAAAGAAGTTGGGACGAGCCTGGGTAAGGCGGGGCTCGCGTATACCGCGAAGAGAGGTAAGCGGTTGAATCGGATTGGATTGGGGCGCAACTAGCAGCAAGCGAACGAAGAAACTGGTTTGGTTTTGTGGGGCTTGCACCACTGCACCGCTCTTTCAGCGAGACAGTCCAATTTATGCATTACGGCTATGTAGGCACTACATGATATCAAAACGCTGCGCCCGGGCTTACTCCACTTACCGTCACCATCGTTGCAATATAATCGGAACTTTGCAAGTGCCTACAAGATTAAATTCATCATCGCATTACAATTTCATTTAACATACAATCAAGTGGTGCATGCTGTTCGTAACCGATCATTCGAATACACTGCAATTTCCAAGCAACGTGGTAAAAAGAAGTGAAGCGAAAACGCGTGCGAGTTTGTAAATTGTGTTGCATACAACGCTGGTGGTACCCGTAATATGAATTATCTATCGGTTAAAAGATCGTGACCGTTTCGTGTGGTTCATTTGGTGCTCCGTCTTTTACGCGTCCGTTCAAAATTAACACGAGTGAAGATTACGTTCTAGAAACTCGCATACAGGTACATATACAACATATTTTGTTTCTACATTAATACGTCCGCGAGTTTCGTATTCTCTGCAACGCAGATAACCCGATCTTTCTCCCCTGCCGTGCTAAGTGCGTGTGCAGGTACATACATCCTGCATACGTATCTATCGTTCACGAATATACGTTTGCTATTATCTCGCAGAGGTTATGACATTTCCTTCCAACTTCCCTGACATTTTTTTCAATCACGTGCTTTCCCTCCTTTTTTATTCCTTATGTTCAGACGATCAGGTTTCAGGCCTCTACCCGAGAATCTCGCAAATTTCGTATTTATAAGAACATGTATACGTGCATTGCCCGAAGTGAAGTGAACCGTGCAAAATATAGATATAGACGTTTATCATACGCGTTATCGTCATCGTCTTAATCGAAGCATGCATGTATATAAAGTTTAGTTTACATTGCAGTTTTTACGTACGGTACCAGATACACGATCGTTATTTCTTAAAATCGAAAGTTTCGCACGAGTACAGGTAAATTAAGCAGAGCAGAAGGATAGGAAACAGTAAAGCGTAAAGGTTCGTCTTGTTAATTTTCATTGGAGTAAACTGTGGAAATCATTTGAATCTCTGTTGATTACGAACGACGGGTAAAATCGGTGGATATTATATGCATCCATACAAATTTTCTATAGGCACGTAATCGTTGTCGGTAGCCATAACGTAGCATTATGCTTGGAGATAGGATTGCGGGGGCAGTTCGGAGACGTTTTATATTAATAATTAAGGGGGAAAGGGCATAGGCCGCGTAAGAAGTGGCGATTATCGTCGAGGATTCGTTATTCGGCGAGTGCATGGCTAAATTGCATGGTCAACTTTTTCTTCTGACCGTTTTGCACGAGCCAATCAGAATTCGCGAATATGGCTGAAAAGAAAATGGCTAACTCACGTCGCTGGGTTCGAGCGTATCTTTGCGCGTCGTTTTGTGAACCCCGTAGTGTGCAATCACGTTGACGTCTATCGCCATTTCCTCGCAGGAGGATTCTGTTCATTTACTTTTTAAGGTACATGCAATTATTTTCTATTCACGTTATGAGTATCGTGAGTTTTGTTCGCGGCCGGGTTTCCTCGATAACGCGTTAATAAACATGGATAGAATTACGTTAGTTAGAGCCGCAGGTGTTGATGTTATCGTGAGCGTAGAAGTGCACTGCATCCTTTAAGAAATATGGATGCAGTTCTCCATCGCCGGCCGGCAAGCTAGATGCAGAAAAGTTTCGTTCCGCCGAGACATCGTCGGGCAGGATCGCTGCGTCGCGCGGTTCAACGTACATTCGTAGTTTTCGCAAAATTTTTACCCCGATAAGTATGTACATATTATTAGATTTTAAACCGTTCCGCACGATGGTAGAGGGTGTCTTGTTGCATGCCGTAAAATGATCAAGTACGTAGGTACGAAACGGTGATTAAGTACGTCCGAGGTACAATTCGTGCGAGCATCATCGTTCAGGATTTTCTCTTGGCGAACCACGCGCTACCGCATGATATTTCGGATTTTCGATCTTCCGGCCGTTCGTAAACGCGGGAAATGCGTAGTCGCGGTGTATAAATACAGTCTTAAGACGCGTTCGAGATTCGCACCGAGCGTATCGCATGCCGAAACTTGCGATCCCACTGGAATTTATTCTATTTCTCGTTTTACAGTCTCGCCGATTTAGATCTAGGCATTAAAAGTCTCTCCCTTGCTCTCCCTTTCCTTTCTCCTCCGTCCACCCTTCTCTGTCTGCCTGCTCCCTCCAATTCTTTCCGCGCCCTACCTCCGTCTCAAAGTGTCTGCGAATATTGTGTATTTGCAATTGAAATTCTTTGCTTCAGTGGACCTCGGATCAGACCGCTGTTGCGGTCTACAAAATTTGGTTGTTATCGCGCAATGCAGAAAATACGAAACGTTTATTTGTTCATTTCTGTGTGTGTAATCTGAGTTTTATATAACGAAAGTATAACTCGTATGAAAGTATGTGCGCATAGTTAAAAAGTTGATCGACGATAAATTCGCGGATTCTTCAGATTGAAAACAATTTGTTCCAGCTATGGCAGAAGGAAATGGGGAAATAAAAATGGAAGAGAAACAGTCTAAGGAGGAAATGGAATATGTGGAGAGGACAGAAGATTTCCAGAAGCTGATTCAGTATGGATTGGATGAAAAAGTAGCTGCGAAACTCGATGAAATTTATAAAACTGGCAAATTGGCTCATGTGGACTTGGATGAGAGAGCATTGGACGCTTTAAAGGAATTTCCTGTGGACGGTGCATTGAATGTACTTACACAGTTCCTCGAATCTAACCTGGAGCATGTCTCGAATAAATCCGCATACCTGTGCGGTGTAATGAAAACTTACAGACAAAAAAGTCGGGCTGGACAAGGTACTGGTACTAGCACCACTCCAAAAGCACCGGATGAGGATAAAATAAAGGTGTGTACGATTATTTCATCTCACAGTTCGAGCTTTCTGACACAGTGCTAAATGAAAATATTTGCAATTAATAATGCTTCAGATGATTCTCGAACGAACTGGTTATCCTTTGGATGTAACAACTGGTCAGAGAAAGTACGGAGGACCTCCTCCGAATTGGGAAGGCCCTACACCCGGAACAGGTTGCGAGGTAAATACAATTCATGTTCTACTCTCATTTATTTATTTGTTGATTTTCAATACACTTTATATACTTCTGTTTTTTTGATAGGTTTTTTGTGGAAAAATTCCAAAAGATATGTACGAAGATGAATTAATTCCGTTGTTTGAAAAATGTGGAAAAATTTGGGATTTGAGACTAATGATGGACCCAATGGCAGGTTGCAACAGAGGATATGCGTTTATCACTTTTACTAATAGGGAAGCTGCACAGCAAGCTGTCAGAGAGGTATGTAAAGATTCTTCTATTTAATTTTATTATTACGTAGGTATATGTTTGTGAAGCGTACAAATTCTGTTATCCTAGTTTACGATATCTTGTTATGAACATATCGGTTCCCTCCATTTTTGTTTAGAAGATTTTTAGAAATGTTACAAAATTGTTATTGCTACCAAAAGAAGTGAACTTTCGAAATGTTTAACTACGTTACTGTATATGCTGTATTTCTTGGTCTTATTGTCTCTCGGGTACATCATTAAATTAATTTCGACTCGTTTTGACCAACGAATCGATCGTTTCAATGTATTCCTCGTTGAAAGTGCAAGCATACTTATTATACGTCACGTCGTCAAGCGATTTAAATTCAGCCTCGCGATCGGGTTCCACAATAACGAATAACCACTTTTTCTTTTCTTCTATTTCTTTTTTTTGTATTAAACATTTCGAATTGATTTTTTCATGCTCCCATGTGGCTTGTTCTATGTTGTGACTTGCGTTCTCTCTTCCTTTCTTTCCTTTTTTTTAATTTATTGTTATTATTATTACTATTTTGTTAAAAGGTAGTATTTAACGCAAATGTTTTAGCATCGTTTCACTAATAGCAAAGAGTAATGAAAATTGGGATTCAATGTCCTTTTAGCTAGGAACAATCCACATATTTGTTTCATACATATACATATATGTCCCTGACCATCGATTCATATTTAATTGTATAATTATTGTCCAACACGTCCTATATATTTAACTGAAGCGAGACAAAGTTAGGAAGTATAAGTGCACATATGCATATAACACGCACGCGCACGCACACGTAAATAGACAGCCGGATCAGGAACGGAACGACAGTGACAGTGTGACAGAGACATTCTCGTGTACATGCATACATACATGGACACGTATACAGGAATACATACGAAACTTATAACATGCGCGCAACAATACACGGAGAAACGCTTATATTCGTATATGCGTTTACGTATACACGTAGAGAGACACGTAGACGGACCGGGCACACGTATCGCAGGCAACATGCAGCGATGAGCGCACGCACGTAATATTAAAACTACGTACGTGCAGGCGTACCTGCAAACCCGCGCGTACGCACACGTGAAACATACACACATATACACACATACATATACACACTCTCACGTACACATAACCGAACGTACGATAATTTCATCCTCTGGATGAGTTTCTTTTTCCAGCTCTCCTCTTTGCTCAGTGGGCAAAATTGGGAGTGGAGAATCTTTTTAAAGCAAAAAGAGAAAAAAGAAAGATATTCCGTATGGCCTTGATCGGTTAGGGGTATATTTACTTGATTGGTTGATATTCATTGGACAGTGACAATTTTTGTAACAAAATTTGGAAAATTGGTAGGCTTAAAATTTGTTTACAGGAGCACATACGTGAACGCCGGTTTCCTATATTGTGAAGAATCGAGCGACAAAGCGCATGCCACTTTCTCGCTTTCATGGAACCAGGCCATGTTCGTTTGTCATATAAATTGAATCGAAAAAGAAAATTCGTTTAATTCTAAATTCTGTTCTCTATCTGATTCCGCAATTTGATAAATCACGAAATATGTATTATTTAATTGGAACAATATTAGGCATGTGTTTGTTTTCTTCATCCCACAGCTCGATAATCACGAAATAAAACCCGGCAAGAATCTGAAAGTAAACATTAGCGTTCCTAATCTACGACTTTTTGTGGGGAACATACCAAAGTCAAAAGGCAAAGAGGAGATCTTGGAGGAGTTTGGTAAATTGACAGGTAAAGTGAATTCGAGGCGTGTGTATACCTACCTATCTACCTGTACCTACCTGTTTACCTGTATTTTGTAACTTAAGAGTGGTAGCTTTTAAGTAGTGGTTGTAGATGGTATGGAATTAAGGAGCATTCAACGATATATACATATATACAACAATTCGATCGTGCGCCTCGTGCAACTCGTACGATATTTTGCGATTACATACCTATTACACTTTCGGTTCTGGTCAGTCTCCTTGCCTCTCGGTTTATTAGTGAACAATCGCATCTCTCTGGTCCAAGTCTTATTCTCCTCGCATACTTAGGTCGACTTATCGATTACACGCTTCCTTCAAACTTTTTCTTTTTCTCTCCGTGCTTTCGAACATACTTTCGAATCTCTTCCCTTCCTCCTTTCCTCCTACCATTCCGGGAAGAGGGGAGGAAGGCTTCTCCGAACCTTTCCTTCTCACTACTGTCGCCGTCGCCGTTTCCGTTATCGTTCTTCTCATTGTCCCATCGTTCCGTTCATCGTATCGTAACTGTGTGATCATTCTCATTCTCGAGTCGCATCTTCATCATTGTAGGAACGCATCACTGTCGTTTTAAGTACCAAACCATCGCTACCACCACTACTAGTACGATCATCGCCATTTCCTCTCTGCTGTTACACACACACGCATACATATTTTCACACGATTTAACAAGCGGATATATATACACACACGCATCACATATCAAATCACATGATCATTCGAACCTTCATCTTGTTGCCGATTTGTATTTGTAGTTTCGTTTTCTTTTTTTTTTTATTTTTTGCCTTTGTTTTATTGTTGCCATTGTTTTGTGCCATTGACAATTACGGAAAAGAGATAAAGTAGTTAGAACGAAAAATGTGGAAGCAATTTTGTATGTGACAAAACAGTTGTTAAAAGACTGTAGAGCGAGTTAGTGAGAAAAGAATTAAAAAAAATTGTCGCGCTGCGTTGTGCTGCGTGATTTTTAGCAGTTGTTGCATTAAGCTAACGCGATTCATTTTATTGGGCCTCGAGCATGGGGTACGGGGGATCTGCGTGGACCGCTGGGGCGTTTGGCTCGCTAACAAACGGACAGGCACTCCCGCTCACTTGTATATATATATGTACACACACATATATATATATTTATCTGCTATCCGTGCTACCCACTCACCGCGATTGAAACGATGTTCGTTTGAATATAACAGAATTACTCGAACGACAAATATTTTCCCAATCCGTGGCCCCCTCGCGCGTTTCGTGCGATCACGTTTTGGGAAGATATCGGTCGTCCCGCGTCTCGTTGAACCGCGTTACGCTCATCACTGCCCTGCCTCGATATCTGTTCGCCTACTTCTTATCTTTTGTCCCGTCCTCTTCCCTGACCCATCCCCAGCCTCCTCTGCTCATCGATAGGTGTACGATAGTTGACTTCAGTCCCATTTTCACCGGTTCGATTAGCTTGCCCTGTTCCTTTTTGTAAAAGATACAGAAAAAAATTGTCCCCGAAGATCGCTTCACGATACCCCAACAAAGTTCAGACAGCCAATAAGCAGGTGAAATTATAAAAGGCAAGCTTAATTGGCACGTTCCTTCCACATTATTCTTACAGCTGAATAATTATGAGATTCGGAAAGGGAAAAAGATTGGTGTTACCGTATCTTATAACAATCACCGCTTGTTTGTGGGAAATATTCCAAAGAATCGAGACCGAGATGACTTGTTCGAAGAATTTACAAAGCACGCACGTAAGTTGACAATTGTCCATAAATCAGCAAGCAGTAACCAACGGAAGTTATATGGGAAAAAGTAATGGTGGGACAGAAACAATTATCTTTTAACGATCGGCTATGTTTATCTGATTTCTGTCAATGAGAGATGCCAGGTGGGTTTACTTGCAGCCCTCTTGCATCGTTATCGATCTAGGCAAATTTATTTTGAAATTGGTATATGTACGTGTTATATATATATGCCATGGAACATATAATTTTTCACCTGTAAAACATTTTCGCACACGTTCTCGCCGCAACGATCCCATCAAAGTATTATTATGTTACTTTTTTTTTTTAATGATTTTCCTCATCTCCGACAAGTGATCTTCACTTTTTATAATTTTACTGCTTTTTTGTTGCCAATTAACACTTATGTAGAGAGATGGTACGGATTAATCGATTAATTTTTTGTCGTTTACCAAATTGTGTCATATTCTCCCCATGATCATGAAATTCGACTTCTTATTATTGCACCTATCGTAAGTAAACGTATGGAGCGTAAACGTTCTTGATTGTCGTTTATACATTACCCGCTTTTTCGTTTTGTTTTTTTTCTCTCCCCGCTTTTCTGTTCTTTTATCTATTTTTTTTTTCATTCTCAAGACAAGATTAACTTTGTCGTTCAATTTTTCGAGCAACCGACCGTTCAGTGAATCGTTTGTCAATGTACCTGCACGTACACGTATATTTCATTCACGTATATTCATAAATTCTCTCATTTATTTAGCTTCGCATCGTCGTTAGTGTACCATTTTGTACCTGTTAATTGATTTCGAGGGCAATTGTATGTAAAAAACTCGAAAGATTTCGCCTAGGGACCGATATAGATTTTTGTAATGCGCGAGAAACGTTGTCTACTTCAAATTTTCTTCAACGTACTGAGATTTAGCTGTAAAGCCAGTCGAACCGATTGTACGCGTATGCTGATAACTGTAACAGTAAAAGCTGGACACAGAGAGGAGAAATCTTATTACATGTATCAAATGTACAGGATACGGAGTTGAATAGTCGTGAAGTAGCGTGATCGTACGGTGTCTAAATAGTTTTATAGCCTGGCTATAATTTTTTACTTGTCACGAAGGCGGAGCACGTTTTTATTTTGATGTTCTCTTTGTTTGTTCATGTCTGTAAATGTGCATAAAACGCCCGTACGTCGTGGGTACGCGGGTGCGAGCCAGGTCTTAAGCTGAGAGGAAGGAGAGGAGAACTGGCCCATATAGGGAAAAGATAGTAAACGAATGAAAATAAGTGACTGAACGTTGTGCAGTATAAGAAGGCAATTTGGAGCTTTTTCATCGGCAATGATACTGAAGTCGATTAACGTTTCATAAACCTCGATACTTACTTCTATCATCTCGGTCATTCGTTTCCGATGCACGCGAAACTGGCACGTGGAAAAGGCTCTTAATCGCAATAAATAAATTCTCCGCAATACCAGTACATTAATGCGTACGAACATTTATTAGATAAGTACTGGAAACCATAAGCTGTTTCATCGAGCCGGCGGTTTTCTATACATACTCGTGAATTCACCACTACGATGCATGTCGATTCTAATAGCATGTTCATTCTGTCTAATGATAACGAATAGATTCTACCTACGCGTGTTTCAATTCATCTCTTCTCAAGCAACGAGATACGTGCTACAGTTTGCCGAGAGTTAATTAGAGAGTCACCGAAATTCTACGGCTCATCACCCATTTGCTTTCTTTCTTTCATACTGTTTCTTTCTTTTCTTTCTTCTCTTTTCCTCCCTCTTTTACACCGATTTAATTACTTTCAACTCGTATCGGCGTGTCCCGCGTTTAGAGTTAATCCATTGCGACAAGTTTGCTGAATTTTAAATAGGATCTTGATAGTTTTACGATAAGCCATGTGCGTACACGTTATGCACACGTAGAACCGACCGCATGTTATGTGTGTATCCACGTGTACGATTTTTTAATTAATGTGTAAATAACGTATGCACATTAACGTGTAAATATAATAATTGAGAGCGTACGTTCCGCCCGTAATCGCGACTCGCGTGTACGCGAATTAGGCAACTAGAGCAATGAACAGTTTGGGTGTACGGTTTTGGTATGTATGGGTACATGGAAGAAGGTACTAGCGAACGTATTTCATAGCTGTATAGTGTTTTTTCTTTTCATATCTATTTATACTCGTGTGTTTTATACATTTTCTATCTGTCGTTACGATATAACTGTGTTTGCATCGCGTTCTCAAAATCTATATTGTTCAGGGTGTTATTTTCAGTTTGCATTTTTGTTCTTACCGATACAAAGATTTTGAGAACTGGACTTGTACATGGTACAGATACCGTAGATACAGGTTTAACGTGTTCGTAGAGAAGAAAACCGAGTTTCTGACACGGGGGAGTCACAAAGCTTAACTTTTCATTTTCATTTCAATACTTTGTCCTTTATTATTTCGTCTGTTACTCTGTTCTCTCGTTGCGAAGGAATCATACTGTGTCAAATTAGAAAGACGTCTGTAGTTACTATAGAGAAGAGATCGTTTTTTCAGTTAAAGATAATCATTTCTCTTAACCACGGTAGCTTTGGGCGTCCTATACAAATCATTCAGCAATCTAATCATACTACAGATTCAGTTATCGAATGGTTACTCGTCTTCCTTCCTTCCTACCCTCTCATCGATTCTTTCGATCTTTCCATTTCTCTGTTTCTTTGAATTCAAACATCTTCAGAATAATCAGTACAGTCAAGAGCGTTTTACATTGTTATCAGGTATATTAACGGTATATCGAATCAAACTAAAATTCAGCCGGCGTAAAGAAACAATTTGTTTCGTTGATTTTCTCAAGATTCGTTTAAGTTCCTATCTTTTTTTACCTAATTTTCTTTCTTTACGCCGCCCTTCTCTCGTTCTCTCTCTATCTATCTATCTTATCTGTCTCTTCCCTTTCTTTCTATCTTGCTTTCTCATTTACTTTCTTTCATTTTTTCCTCGTGCTCTTTCGTTTTAACTCGTAGACTTCTACATTGTATCTGTTATTTGCCTAGTATTCCGAAGGAGTCTGTTCTGAGATCTGTTTTGTCTGTAATTGTTCACCGTATAGCTGGCCTGACCGAGGTGATTATCTACAGTTCCCCGGACGATAAGAAGAAAAATAGGGGTTTTTGCTTCTTAGAATATGAATCTCACAAAGCCGCTTCCTTAGCAAAACGAAGATTGAGTACCGGTCGCATCAAGGTATGGGGCTGTGATATCATAGTCGATTGGGCCGACCCCCAAGAGGAGCCTGACGAACAAACCATGTCTAAAGTGAGTCCACACGGCTATAAAACCACCGCGATTTTTTCAGTCTCGTTCGCATCGGATTCTTCGTTACGAACGCTGTGATTTTTTTAGGTACGCGTTCTATATGTGAAAAATCTGACGCAAGATTGTTCCGAGGAGAAGCTAAAGGAGAGCTTCGAGCAATTCGGCAACGTTGAAAGAGTAAAGAAGATCAAAGACTACGCTTTCGTGCATTTCGAGGAACGAGACAACGCTGTTAAGGTAAATTACGATCCGCGGATGCAAACGAATGAACGGAACAGAGTCTAAACGCATTGTCATTTTTAAAGGCGATGAACGAACTGAACGGGAAGGAAATCGGAGGCTCACACATCGAAGTGTCTTTAGCGAAACCACCATCCGACAAGAAGAAGAAAGAAGAGATGCTGCGCGCCAGGGAGCGAAGAATGATGCAGATGTTCCAGGGTCGGAGCGGGTCAGTTGCATTTTATTTTATTTAACGTTGCTTTTCGATCTTGATTCAATTTTTCGTGTCACTAGTTTTCTTCTGCTACATGTAGTATCATTTTTGTACGTAGGGGTTCTCCGTCGCATCCGAGTATGATGGGTGGACCGATGCCAGTTCGCGGGCCCGGCCAAGGTCCTCGTGGCACTGGCGCAGGTATGCGAGGACAGATGGGACGAGGTGACTACGGTAAGTACCGACACGTTCCCGTTTTGATCGCGAATATCCTAAACCTAATTATAAATATAAACCTATTCGAGATAATCTGTTCGTGCATACGCGCGCAAATATGATAGTACACGTAACTATTTGTTTAACACCGATTCGTCT
This sequence comes from Ceratina australensis, assembly GCA_004307685.1. Classification (NCBI taxonomy): domain Eukaryota; kingdom Metazoa; phylum Arthropoda; class Insecta; order Hymenoptera; family Apidae; genus Ceratina; species Ceratina australensis. Next base: position 293,636 of record SHCU01000078.1, read on the forward strand.
TACGTTCTCACCCTTTAATAACGATACGACTGCTACACGATTTGTTCTCGTCGATACGTTAACAAGTAGGATTCATTCTTAGGCTTAGACCATAATCAATTTTACAATGACATTCGTACTATCTCGCGTTTAACGAGTCGTACTCTGTATTTATGTGTATATCGGAACTATTCGCGTGAAATCGATTAAGATTAGATCGGGATTGAAGTGAAGCGCGGCGACCGATCGGGAGAATTATTCGCCGACCGATTTCGACGTTTGTTTAAAATACTAATGCTTTATTTTTCAGAAACAATCGTTATTAGGTCGTTTATATCGGTTTATATCTTATGGTAACGTTAACACAGACGTCCCGCATGCTTTTGGGGATTTTTCACTGTCTCACCGTGTACCTTGACTAACGCGCGCGATAGAACGTGGCGATCAGGTCAGTTTTGAGAATCTAGACGGTTGGAATGCAATTTAGAAAGCGAAAGGATCTCGTGCACGTTGTATCGCGCTGCAAGGTTGCGGCGGACAAGTGGTCGGATAATATTCTTTTTCTATTGTTCATTAGTCGGTATAGTTGTATTCGAACGATACTATTCTTGAGTCTTATTTGGTCCGAGCCTACTATGATATACGTCTACGATTATTGTCATGCAATGTTCAGTTTCTTCCCTGTTTTCTTTTCTGTCTCTTTTTATTATTACTGTTCAATATCAGTCGACGTCATCGATATATATTTTTTATCGTTATCATTATTCTTTTTATTACATTCATAACAATCAGATTTATTATACGAGACTGTACGAACTTGTTCAACATCAATATTCGAAGGATAGTATACTCTCGTACATACATATACGTACGATCATGCATATGTATGCCAGGTGTGGCATATTATCACGATAAAAGAGCACCTTATTGCCTTACCACTACCACTTCCTGCGATACCTGTTTTCTTTAATATCTACATATATATACATATATATATATATTTATTTCATGTATACATATGAACACTTTTTCTGTGAGGAAAGTAATTGCATGCGTTTTGTTTGTTTTTCATTGTATTTACACGTATGATGGTAATCGAGTGAATTTTATTTTGTATCAGCGCGTACTCGTGTCGCCAGATTTTTCTTTCATTTGTTTCTGTTTTTTATTTTTTTTTTAATTATTTCTTTTATGCTGTTTGTTCTCTACTCCGTTCCTATGTAAGTGCGTGTATTTCGTTGACTTTGTACGTATCACAAATTCTAAAAATTTGGTTTCAGCTCTCATGGAAATAGGTAAGATGCGATATCGAATTACGAGTGGACAGTAGTAGAGTATCGTTTGGTAGAGTTTTGTATCATTTCCCTTTTTTGGTATTACGTATCCAAGGTTGAAAATAAGCTGACGTCGGATCATCGAATCGACTTCGTCGTTAAACGTAGTCGGATGTGTTTGAACGGCACCGCGGATTCTTTGACAAGGGCGATACACGGTTCTATGATCCGAGTGGAAGTTTTGGCATTTTTATCAGGATACGTGATGGTGGTAGGGTGATTACCGAGCTGTCTCTACGATCGCAACTGCGATAACTATCGTAGAACGCGTTTCCGCGACGCGACGATTCCGATACAACACGGATCATCGTTTCCCGTTACGTACGACGTTACGACGACGACGACGTTGACGGTTGCCCGGTGAAAGGTCGCGCCGCGGCTCCTCGGTGTTTTGTACACTTTTTTTTCTTTTTCTTTTTTTTTGTTTCCTATCACCGAAGTTTTTTAAAACCATCTTTTCCCGGCATGCTTTTTCTTAATTGCGAAATTATTACAAGTAAATAGTTTTGAATAAGTCGCCAATTGGATATATCGTGGCTAAATTTGGGTCTATTTGTAATGTGTGTTTTTATAGATTATGATTACGACTATTACGGTTATGCGGATTATCGAGGTGGCTACAGTGATCCATATTACGATGACTATTATCGATACGAAGATTACTATTTCGATTACGCGCCGCCTCCACCACCTGCCAGAGGGAGAGGCAGGCAGCCTCAACCGGTGGGTCGCCTTTTTTAATGGTTCTAAAGTCGTTTTCGTTTACGAATCATTATTACTTTTCTTTAATACTTTTATGTATGTATGTTATTCCGCGTGTTCGTATATGCGTATACGCGTGCATCTATGTACTATGCCCGCATCCTGTATGTATCTATGCGCGTATACGCGTATACACACACACACATAAATCGGCAGTAGTTTGACCGTGGCACAGTGTTCGAGGATGTATCCCAAATGATAGATCGTACAAATCC
>SHCU01000078.1:297735-308404 GCA_004307685.1 Ceratina australensis
TGAAAGAGGGAAGCGGAGATGGTTGTAGGATAGAGAGCGGAAACGCGTGCCACCGAAGATCTACACGATCTCTCTTTTCCTCTTTCGCGTTTCGTCACGCGGAGAGAACGGAGGAGGTGGTGAAGTGAAAAGCTTCTGAGTAGCGTGTCGTATAGGTTCCCCTGATGATGCCCACACCGCGTTGTCGGTAACACTTGACCAAACGTTTTAATCGTAGGTAAAGGTATCACGCATAGGAGAGTTCCCGCTCAACGCTTCGTTACGTGCGACGCACGAACTTTCTATGTACGTTTGTACGCGTATATACAGCCGTGTGGGAGAGCAATGTAACTGGAAGCTCGGACACGGTCGATGATCGAGCTGAACATTGAAATTCTTTGACGACTAATTCTTATTTTCGAACAGGACATTTTTCTCGCAATGGGGTGGTTTTTGTCGATCGGTACGTAGACATTCCTTTCCACTTGTACATACGCGTACGCGTATATATAACCGCCGTGCGCGCATAGAAACAGCGATGTTCTCCATAAAATGTTTCAACTCATGTAATTTCTCATTCCGATAAGAGCAACGTTTGAGTCTCGTGGCTCGGATATGATGCACTTAGATATATGTATGTATGTATGTATGCATTTGTGGCATCGAGTTGCAGGGTTGCCCGAACACGAGAGAGCACTCGCGGTACACCCTTGTACACGAACGACCGTGACCATTGTTTCACAGACGCATCGGCGAATACGTATACGGATAGATAGTTGATTAATCGAGTAGCTAATTGCAATCCGCTGTAGACCAGTGTAGACGTAAGCGACTAGAGGCACATATAGATCGATTGACCAGTTTTATATTTCATCGGCCGAATTGCTCGGGTAATCGAGTGATCGGCGAATCGACATCTGCCCCCGATCAATCGTCTTCTTCCGCTTTGCAAAAATGGATTCGATTTGACGTTTCGTCTCTTTTTGCTTTCGTTGTTAATTAACATCTCCATCGACGATGTTATTTCTACGTCGAATGAGGTCGAGTACTAAAGTCGGAGTATTTTGTCGTTTTCGTAGTTTTTCTAGCCTGTAGTAGGTTTCAAGTCCAAGTTCTCGGACGAAGATTTCTCGTATCAGTATTCCATACGTGCAATCGTTTAATAGGCAACTAGATAGGTAAATCGAAGAGAGAAGAGAGAAAGAGAGAGAGAGAGAGAAAGAGAGACTGGTAAATACAGCATGTGAAAAGAAAGAATGCGTATACGTGGTCTGCCTGTGCATGTGTCTAATAACATATTAAATTGCATTCCGATAGGATAGGATGGCAACGAGAAGAAATCGATCGGAAAGACAGATTTCGACGATATGAGAAAGGAAAGATCTCGATGAAACGACGTTGATCTCTATCGAACAGCGTCTGCTATTAATTTATTGACAATGAAAATTTGATAGCTGCCTGCTGCGATGTATAATACTCCGCTTACGCTTAAAAACTACCCCGCTTTGCAATGTTGACCCCCGCATATACATAAAATTGATATTTATCCTGTTGAATTTTGTTCTAGCTGACGTGCAGTAGATTGTTACGCTTAAAGCTTACCCTGCTGATTAATCCTTAAACGATGAACAAGCACTTTCGCTTGGTTGCATTCGGAGATTCTGCTACCACTGCTGTTGTACAAAATATTGGTAAAAATTGGTTTTAAGTGAGCCCTTCCTCCCGCTGCATCGCCCTGTGTACTATATGTATAATTCTCACCGACCTCTTCTGTACACACATGTACATATATTTGTATTGCGATCCACACTCGAATCCTAAGTGCCCTTTTCTAATTGTACATATAATACCACCACCGTCCTCGTCCACTTGTGATCATTCAACAAAGATTTCCGTACATGTGCATATACGCGCGCATCGTATCGTTTTGTATTTCGTATACCGTTTGCATGTACGAATATATATGTACATAGACGTTTTGTATCCACGCATATGTAGACCGATCGCTCCGATTCGTTCTTGCACGTCCGCGTTCAAACGCGTTCCCGTTCGCTCGAAGGAATCAGAGTCAATCGTTGTATATAACTGTGTACGTATGTAAAATTTCTCGTTTACGTACGTTGGATCGATCTGTACCCGTGCACCTTTTTGTACATAATAATTGTGCACGAACAATGTATATTCGGTAGTCGCAAGATGTACATATAGATGATACATGGAACGAGACGATGACTACTATCATTCCCGAATCGAAAGATTTAACTGATTGAACACACCAACCTGTCCCATTCGCGTGACACGGCTATCGTTCATTCGGCTGTTAGGTCCATATCTGTTAGGTGGTTTAAAACGCGGAACCAGACTGACGGTGTATAGGTATCAGAAACGCGTAGGGTGTTTTAACTCCCGTTGCTCGTGTCCGGTTGGAAAAGAAAGGATAAAACACGATTGTTGCATAAGTTCTCGCGTATGAAAAGAAAACATCTAGAGATAAGACGTAGAAGTATCGTGTAGGCCAACTATCGACTATCAACTATTGAACTAGGAGAGCAATATATATGTCACATGGGTTAAACGATTGGGTGTGTGTTATTTGGTCAGGCTGGACGTGGCCGTGGAGTAGCGCCGCGTGGCCGGGTCGGTGGGCCCCAAGTCCGTGGGCCAGTCAGGGGGGGACGCAACCCCGCAACTTCAGGGGCTCGTGGGGTCCAGCGGCTGTCCGCTCGTGGGGGGGTCCGCGCCAAGGGAAGTTTACCAGGTGAGGATGGTCTGTATCTCCACAATGAATCTTTTTTGCATTATTCTTTTACTTTCTTCCTCGTTTCATTTATTATCATCTGATATCCCTTATTCACTTTTCGTCTATCATTTCGCTCATCCTGTTAAACATTTTATTTGCCTGCTAGCTCTCTTTTCGTTTCGAGTCAAGCTTTTCTTATATTACACCTGACCCTTTCATTTAAATCCTCGGTCGGTTTTTCTTTCACGTCGTTGTGTCGGTCGAGATTCTTCCATTTGACGACTGTGCTGCGGTTTACTTGTTTCGCATCGATCAATTCCACCCTGTGTACCTCGTTCCTTCGATCCGATCTTCTGTACCCCCTAACTCCTCCCATTCGTTCCATGCCGAGTCGTTGGTTCCCGGTCTTCCTCGAATCCTAATATCGATCATCGTCCATTGTGCTCCTGGCTTATCTGGTCAAGCGAACAACAGCACAGCTGTGAATTGTCAAAGATTACTCTGATATTAATTGATGCCGTGCCGGTGCACTTGCGTAAGACCGATTGAACCGAAGGACCGACCCAACACCTAACGATTGCCGATCACACGCAAACAGACGTCAACGACGATGAGTAATAGCTGAGAAAGCGTTTTGGAAAAACGAGATGATGAAGATGAAGCCGAAAGGAAAGAAGACGCGCGATTCATTCGTAAAACATTATTTACTCTATCGATCTGGCAATTGTAAATGTTTTTAATGCCTGTCCAATTGATCAAAACTGAGGAGGAGAAGAAAGAGGAGGGAGGGGAGGAGGAAGAAACGCGAATAAGATACGCGTGAAGCGTCGTACTAAGGCGTCACCACCATCGCCCGCTATTGTTGTGATTATATATACAGTGATGTGCCACTGGGACTAATTTTCGCATCGGAGTGACCACCCTACAACCCACCCCGTACTATTACTATATATATATATATATTTATATATATATAGACGTACATACACACACAGACACGTACATATATATACACACAAAACATTTTATTTATATATATATATATATACTAAGTACTACTACATTGTCACATTGTCTACTGCCAAGTGATACAAAGATCAGCGATGTTGACATTGGGATTGTGATGGCTTGTATTAATTAAGGAAAATCAAGAGAGCCTGCGATTTTATTATGCTATTGTTCGAATTGTTACGTGTACATGCGAGAATATAATGGCTAGAATGAGGATAGAGGATTGGAACGCCTAAAAAGTGAGGATACGGTGGTGGAGGAAGAGGAGTAAGAGACGGGAATGGAGCGTAATATCGAAGGAGGAAGACGACGATGAAGAGGATTGATAAAGAAGAGGGTTGAAAACGCGGGAAGAAGAAAGAAGCGAGAAGAAGAGCAGCAGGCGGCATGGGAGGATGTAGGTAGTAAGAGATGGGAGATGAGCGGAGAAGGTTGGTACGAAAGCGAGCGAGAATGTGAAAAATATTACAAGTACATATATAGCGATGAATTCAATTGGTTTCTCCTTTCTTTACGTGAGACAAAGTAAGGAGGAACTGGAAGAAACTTGTTTTACAAATGTATGGTTGCGCTGAGTGGCCGTGTGTGCTCGTGGTAAGTATGTATGTATTATGCGTGTCTATTCGTGTGCGTGGAGCGCGCAAAGCGCCGCTAGACCTTCTATTGTTGGTCTATAATGTGTACAGTCAGTGAAACTATTATTATTAAGGGTTTGGCAGGTTTTACGAAAAATCGGAAACGAAACGTTAGAGATCTCAACGGTTCTGCGTGACGAGAGGAATATCTCGCACTTTTTTTTGATCGTAGTCACGAGGGGCGATAAGGACCGAGATACGAAGCTGAAAGAGAGAGAGAAGAGATCGAGATAATACGAATTATAATGGGAGAAAAACAAGTTATTGAAAATTGATTAGAAAAAGATATTCGTTTGTATAGAAAAATTTGTAACGATAGCTTCGATATAGTGAGAAAATTAGAATCTAAATTGATATCGTACTAAGAATTTATTCGCTAGGTGTTTATTTTCTCTCTCATTGTTTTCTCGCTTTTCTCCTTTTTTGTTCTCCTTGTTTTATGTTTGGAGCGTCGAACAGAGAAAGAGAAAGAGAACCGTTGAACGGAATCGGATTAACGAAACGAGTAGAGAAAAAAAGTTGAAACAACTTTTAAAAAAAAAAGATTATAGCTTATATATTGTGTTTCGTCTTTATTTTTTATCTTTTGTCAAAAATTTTACGATTCTAAATTTTTATGTCGCGTTGTTCAACACGCGCGATCATTGCCACACGCTGGTAGTTTTTCTTCATTGTCTTTATTTTTTTTTTAGAGAAAAAAAAAGAAAGAAACGACTGACTACTGAATTTGATATATAATGATAGTCACGGATTGATTTAGGACGTGTAAAGAGTACGCAGCGTTTATAAATGCATGAATCACACACAGCACACATTTGGGTGTTGACTCGTTGTTATTGTTAGCCTGTTAGTTAATTAGTAAGAGTTGTAAATGCGGGCTATAGTTGGTCCCTGTCCCTGGAGCCCAGACACCCCCTGTTCTGGAGAATAATCTGAGAAAAGAAAACATAAGTGCAGCCTAAATACCGTTTTTACACATACCCCCGAATAGTGACGAAAAAAAAGATACATAAACGATACGAGAAAGATGAATTCATTTGTAACGAAGTGACTGCATATCACCGTATTGTCTTATCGTGTAGCATCATCGACAGCAACAGCAAACTAGCATTATACTTCGGCCCCGGTTCGATAAACGATGCGCGCAGAAGCTATAACGCGAGAGGAGGAATAGTGCGGCAGCGAGAAAGACGCGAATCGTGCAAATGGAAATAATAAAGAGGAATTTCAAGTGAAAGCAGGCAACGAGCAAAAACATGCACACGATGTATACCTTGTCTATCGAGAGTTTGAAACAAAAGCGATCGACTACTGTAAACAAAACGAAAAAAAAACAAAAAAAAAAGAATGGAATGAAACATGTCTCGGTATCATAGATACACGATCGGTTTACTTTTAAACTTTCACATCGACCAACATATTTCGTTGCACCTATCATTTCTATTCGCTTAAGTAACTCGAAATCTATTACGTCATCGATGCGAGTTTAGATACGATGACATAGCTGAAATATCTAACTATCAAAGTTCCCTCACTTTTACTTCCTGTCCCCAGTCATGCGACGATCGTTTGAACGGAAGAAGAACCTGAGAGAAAACGGATGGACGAGCGAACGTACGAGAGAGACCGAGTGAAAGGTGGATGGGTGGGTGCGAGGATGAGAGATGGACGTTTGGATGAATGGAACGGAGATCAGCTGTTTCGCCAGGATTAAGAACGGACAACAGTGATAGTTGTATCGAGTGACTGATTCGAGGTGAGTGGAAGCGAGAGAGCAGAGGGAAACGAGACGAAAGTCAAACAGTTGAGAGACAACTGTTATTTATCCATACCGATCACTATTATTTGCCTTTTCATTTCATTTAAACCCCCTTCCCTCGTAACTAATTGTTCATTTAACGTATTTTATATCTATCTATCCCTATTTACCTACACACCTGTATTTATAAAAACATAATATCAAGGATACAATAATATTAATATTAATACGATACGATAAGGATGATATTGCTAATAATACTGAGTGGGTTTTTGTAACATAATAACGTTTCAATATAAATTCTGGTTTTCCTTCGAAATTACGATAAAGGAAAATGACATAGTTTACGATGAAGCAAGCAGGCAGGCAGGCAGGCAAGCAGGTAGATAAAGCTTGCGAGGAAGGACGGAAGAGAGAAAGAGCGAAAGGAAAAGAAGCGTGCGAGTGAGCGAGAGCGAGTGGCCGAGTAACTGAGCGAACGCGAGAGAGGAAGAAAGTACGAATGGTAGTAAAGAGAAGAATAGTTCAGCTTGCGGGGGCAAGGAAGCATAGCCAGGCAAAGCGGAGGCAGTTCACGGTGACGAGACTTTAGACTGATCTAGGTACTAGCGTTACGATATTGGCCCTACCCCAGTGTTAAGGCGCCCCAAACATTATCATGTATCATTTACCTTTTGCTATTTTATACATATAACAAATACATTGACCGGTGTGTGGCAGCTGGGGTGCCTGGGGGGTTATCGGTCGCATTTAGGATAATGCACCACTGTGGCTGACGATGCTGTAGCCGCGCGCACCTTTTTACCCGGTCGTTGCCCTAATTCGCGGCACACATCCTTGGGAACTTGACTCTTTTTGGTTGGCCCGTGTCAGGCGAATGTTGTGTGATTTTTGGGTCGCTCAATTTATGTTAACAACGACCCAAACACGTGTTTTTTAATTATATATAAATATATTATATATTATATTCCTGCGAATATGCATTTTGTGACGTGATGTTATTTAGCACTAATGAGGAAAACAAATAACAAAAGTGAACAATTGTACGAAAAGAATAGGAATGTTAAAAAAAAGTGGAAAAAAGAAATACATTCAACAAACAAACCCGGAAGTATAATACGTAACACACTATTCACACACGAACATAATAATATACGGTTTATGTTTCTCGCGCCACACATGCCACGTGTCAGCTCCACGGCTAAAAGTGAACGAAAAGAAAAAGAGGAAAAAAAAAAATTTCATACGACCAAATTCTTCTATCGTTGATATAATTGCGTTTTCAGATTTCTTTTTTTTTATTATTCATCATCTTCCAATTGCTTTGCTTTTTTTTATAATTCCCGCAATTTTAAAACGTTGTCCTTAATTTTAGTGTGACGTAGTTGAACGTAATGATTATTGATGAATTTAAAACAATGTTGAAATGGTTCCTTTTTCGGGCTAGGAGCTTGATTTAAAGTGTCAAAGATTTTTGTGTATGACCAGATGTATTCTACATGTCTCAATAAACAGTTGTATGTGAATTACCTTTCTTAAACGATGTTACATTGTTATTTATACGTCATTAAGGTATACACCTGCATGGCAATTGTCTCGACTTGATTAATTAAATTGTATTACGAATATTAAACATGAGAGACACCATTCTCCGTTTTCTTAATTTCAGGGAGATCGCCGAGACTACTTGCGAGACCATCTCTTTTTATACTTTCTTTATAGTTACGTTTTTAATAATACACATTCAGTTTTCCTCCTCCTACGCTCGCAGGGGTGGCCGACGGCTGCCCTAGTTAAGAGAGCGACCCCTAACCAGCGCTCGAGGGTTGCGCGAAAGAGGAGACAGAAGATAGCCGCAGCCAGCTTCTCTAGCTTCCGAGTCCCTCGGTATCTCCAGGTATCTCGGCTCGATACCTCCGCGCTCCTCCCATCGATCAACTCGATTTTTCCCCGAGTTCTCTGCATTTCCAGGCTCTTCTCCGCAAGATCTGTTCACCCTCGTATCCGACGAGTCCCAAGTACCTGTTCCTTATTTGAACGACACGACGCGTATTCGATAATCATTTGGCTTCGCGTTCGGAGTGCCATGCGATAACGGAGGATTGGAATTCACGGATGATGGACTGTTCTTACGAATGATCTCTCGCGTCATATCGAATCGTTTGTTCCTGAGACTCGACAACGTTCTGGTACACCGTTGAACTTACACTTTCGAAACGGAAGAGAAAAAGGGAGTGTAAGAACTCGGATTTCAGTTCCCGGGAAACAATACCAAGGTACGATATTATTATTAACAGTTCACGTTACTCGTTTGCTCTAACAATTTTTACATGTTTGAGGAAAACTTTCCATAAAAGATGCGCATCGTACATGCTTAATTGTTGCCAAGAGGGTCGTGTTTCTCGAATCGAGAAGGTGCTCTCAGGAGTACTTAGCTATTAATTAATAAGATATTCATTTGCGCTAAGGTCTCGTCTACGGTTTGAAATTATTAACAAGCAGCTCGAAGCCTAACTCTCATCATTGGCGATACGCCTATCGACTACCTCCCTATCTCTGTACACATCTATGTAGACGTCTAGTTTCACGAACTTGCGTTGGGTCAAACGCGAGCCGACGAACGCGTGTTCTCTCGCGTTCGCCTCATCGGTTCGATCGGAGAAACAGGGAGAGATATCGTGCGTGAAAAGGTTCACCCCGCATCTGGAGTAAGGCGCACGGCGCAAGACGTAAGGCGTGTGCGAGGCGACGGGTCAGACAGAAGGGATGATGGTGGCGTTATCAGTGACAGTAGCAACGGCGCTAACGGGATTTGAACGGTGAATTCTGCTTAATTCTTCCGTCTCTCGCGGTCAATCCCTTCGCGATCCGAGTCATGCGATCGCGATAATACGGATTAACATACGATGGTTGCGCATCGGCTCGCGTAAAGGGCGCAAGTCGTGCTAGTGGAGGGCGTGGCAATTTAACGCGACACGTGTCTGACCAAGAGAACCACGTTCGAGATACGTACAGGTATTTACACCCCTTGCCGTCTATTTTCTCGTTTCGCTCGTTCCCCAAGAGACGCGTTTGCGTTAACGCGTCTGGTTCTGCTCGCTCGCTCGGACCCTGCTCCTGTTTTAAATAACTCGGATGTTCCATTTCGACGAGCGGTGGAAGGAATTATTTAACGACCCGAATGACAAATAACGCGTGTGATTACAGATGATCTTAGGGATCGATTCGGTATCTCTCTCTTCCTGCGCGCGGAACAGAGACTGACGGCATGGTAAAATCCCAGTTGCCACTGTTCACGACCCCCGTACGATTGTATCACGGTTTCGGTCGAACAGATGCTGACCGAGCAAAATGCAAATCCGTATTCCTAGGATGCAGCATGGCATCGGTACTCTGGCAGGTTGCCGGGAATAGTCTCGTTTCCACCGTTTTTATCCTCTCGCTGCTGCTCTGCCCTCGCAGCAGCACAGGTGAGTGTCGATACCCGAGGCACGGTAGATATAGACCGCAGGTTTTACGCGTTCGCATAAAAATTAAGTTCGAATATGATGAGGAGAGTTAAGGGTTGCGATTATTACAGAATGCGATCAAAAGTTTATAAGCACACCGGACGGTCCGACGAACGGAACGTTCTACGCTCCGACGTTGATAAATCCTGAAAAGGAGTTCCGGCAATGCGTGTACATATTTCTCGCTGGACCACGGCAGAGGGTAGAGTTGAAATTCGATCGGTTCGGGCTTCGAGGCGAGCCACCGGCGTAAGTCCAAATGGAACATAGTTTCCTTGTCCCTTGCTAGTTAACTTTTTCTTGACGGTCTCGTTTTTCCAGCGGATCCGCCGTCGGCGAGTTACCAACGTAAGTGTCTCATCTCGTTCGATCCAACACTAGATTATTTCCTACTGAAAATCCTACCGGTTTCCAGCTGCTTTCACGAGTACATGGATCTGTACTCGGAAATACGATCAGAGAACACCAGCAAATTGGTGGACACGCCGTTCGGAGGACGGTTCTGCGGTCCGATCCCACCTCGCAGGCGCGTTTCGCTTTACCAGGGAATCGCCTTCAGTTTCTTTACCAACAAGAATATCACTTTGCCGAACCTGTTCAGCGGCACTTACGCGTTCATCAATGCGTGTACGTTTCTCTTTTTCGTTTATCTTCTACCTGCGATCATCACCGTCGTGTTTCTATCTATCTATGTATTATACATGCATTTGGATTCGCAGCCGAATACGAGGTGGGTACACCAGCTCCTAGTACACCGTGCTCTTTCACGGTAGACTCTGAGCACAAACGCAACGGCAGCATATTATCCCCGACGTATCCGGGCACGTATCCGAAAGGTCTTACGTGCAGTTATCAGTTTATCGGGAAACCTGGCCAGCGAGTACGGTTGGAGTTCCGGGATTTCGATTTATATTTCGGTGGCCAACAGTACGTTTTTACGTCGTTAATTATTCCTTTGCCAGACTGAATAATTATATATTTTCCATGATAGTTGTCCTCTGGATTACGTGAAAGTACACGACGGTCTGGACAACAC
>SHCU01000078.1:347286-358263 GCA_004307685.1 Ceratina australensis
TTCCTGATAATCCGGATAGATTACATTCGCTCTAATTGAGATTTCTATGCATTAGAGAAGTATTCGTTATCATTACGTAGTCTATCGCTTATCGATTTTGATAAATCTTTATCGTGCTCCGATAAATATCATAATTCTTGGCAATGCACCATTCCATCACGTCTGGTACCACGTTGACATCGTTTGTTGAACAAACATCCGATGTCATAAAAGCAGATGCGTGCAATTAAATTGAAGTTTATGAGCACGCATGCGATCGGAAAGATTTAGTGCCCCTCGGTTACCAAATCATACGTCGTTTGTGAAAAAGAATTTCATTAAAAGTGCTTGCCATCTCTGTGTCGCGACGGCATTATCAGATAATATACAGCGTTTTAAATCAACGTTCAGATGCGAGATGCACGTTAGAACAGTACCATTGTTTGCAAACGATAATTAGAGAACAATAACGGTGCCGACGTTTTTATTTTTCACGTAACGAACAAGGATGACTCATGTCACTGAATGGAGCGACATCGAATTCTCATTTCTGCACACATGCATTGTTTTATACAAATCGTTGCCCGTGATGCTGATGAAAAATGCGATCGGATTGCATCCGCTATCAGCTGCGCGTGTTCTCGCTTGAATTGATTAAAAAAACTGCGACGAATTTTCGAACTAGAACAAAACTGACCTTTATGTGAAAAGGCATATTTCGGATGCCCAATCCTTTTGTACATGACTTAGGAAATTTTCGAAATAAATGAGTCGTTTACTGTGTTAAATTATAGAGTCTTAGATATAACAAAATGAATCTGTGTTGATGGATACTACTTTTAAGTTATGTTTGTAAGATAAGCATGCGACTGTTGCAACTATTGAAGTTTCAGATACTGGGTTTCTACAAAATCATTTTTTTTTTATAATATGTTAACTTATTTCATTAAGATATAACAAAATGAATCTCTGGATACTTGGATAATAATTTATATCAAAATTGACAGCAAGTACGCGACTGTTACGATTATTACTACAGTTTATGTTCATATACCTGAGTTATGAGTCAGTATTTAATTTTAATTGGACTCTAGATTTTTTCTCAAGAGCAATAAGCTCTACCTCACTAAGAGACCGATTATCTAGCATATGGATGTTCCTCAATTAAGTTAAAATATACAAAGTGATTATTCCAAAGCATAAAGTCATTAGTATTAATGCATTTATTACTCACATCCGGTATATTCTTATTAAACTAAACTGTAGAATTTTGTAAAATCGCAACAAGTATGGTAATCAAGCTGTTTCTTAAAACGTGTTTAACTTGTTGTTAACATTGTCGTTTCCATGTGTTTGATGATTCATATATTTTAAATGTAACTCGAACCGATATCCCAGTTAACGCGAGTTATCCCAAGTGCCGAGTTAACCCAGTAATGCTCGCTAACAGGCAAGGAAATTACGACATAACGCTCTGTTCCTTCACAGTTAATAAGCTCGTAAACTCTAGCCGTTCTCCGATTTCAACGGCGTTAATCCATTTGAAAGTAACTAAGTCCGAATCTATAGGAAAAATCGTGGCCGAAAAAAAGAAAGACCGGCTAATGAACGAAACGGTGACGAAAGGTTCGCCAGGTTGCACCTCCGTTTGATTACGTGCCGCCGACGCGGGTTAACAACCTTCGTTGTGATTCAAATAATGCAATATGCTCGCAGCAGCCGGTAGCAGCTCGTAAAAGTCTCGATAAAATGTTTCTAGGTAGTGAATGCGTGCTTCGTTTCATGTCTCCCCGTCCCTTTTTTCCGCACCTCTCAGCTGCAGTTGCATAATGAAAGTCTGTCACTATTTCAATGGCTCGAAGAACCAGTTACTTCAAAATTTGCTTCAAATGATTTCTGTCAAAATTCTTAAAGAGTTCTCGTAGTAAATATTGAGATAAGTGGTCCTTGCACTCAGTCATTGATTTCGCCTCATGAAATGATCAACGAATTCGCATATCTGCGTTTTAATTTTTCTTATACAGCTAGCATGGCAGCAAAATTTGCTGCAAATCGGTTCTGGCAAAATTCTTAAAGAGTTCTAAAAGCAAATATTGAGATAGGCGGTTCTTACACTCAGTCATTGATTTCACCTCATGAAATGATCAACGAATTCGCATATCTGCGTGTTAATTTTTCTTATACATCTAGCAAGGTACGTCGCGACAATCTCGTTAACACATTTAAACCAGCAGTCAATCTTCCAGTGTTTGTAAATTGACTCTTAGAAATTAGCCTTTTCATGAAGCTTCTCTGATCGAGTCGTAAACTGTTGCTTCTTCTCCTTTTAGGAAACGGTTTCGTAGCACGGTTGCAGCATAATTTGTTATTAAACCGCGTTTCGCGAGTCATGGGATGTTTTGCAACGCACAATGCACTCACGGGTGTAGAGTTCTCAGGCGCGTGTATTATCGTGTCCGCGGCGTAAGCGTGCGGCGAGTAAAACCTTCGTGGAAATAATGAGAGCGTGAACGCGAAAAATAGCGTCGGGCACGTAACGCGATTGATATCGTCGATCGCGTGGACGACGGCGCGAGACACTTTTACATTTTGTAAGTTGGAAAGGATTGCTCCGCTCGGATCGCTAATTTCGTTGTGCAATAAATAAAAAAATTGATTAGAATTGCTGATACGTGACGGCCTGAATCTATTTTAAACGGTCGATGGAAGATTTTCTTGTTCTGTATGAATGAAAGGAAAAGTTGGCATCGTTTTCCTTCGCGACGATCCTCCTTTCTAGAATTTCCATTCGAAGACCTTGTAACGGTGGCTCCGTAAAATACGGTGTCCCTGCAGCGAGATGCAATCGGCGTTCGTTCACTTCTCACGCAAAGGTCGTACAACGGATTGTAACTGACAATCGCGATGCACGGCACGCGATTAACATTGTAAAAATATCCATTTACAAGTATTATACGTTCGATCGATAGAAAATATCTGAGATATTATTTCCTGGGATGATCGGTATCAGCCAGTGTCAGTCATCGTAGCGTCAATTTCGTGTCTCGTTCGGGCACCTCGAGAGTAGCATGTGTGTAATTACCGTCAAGGAATTACGATGTTCATTATTAATAAATGATTTCGACATCCGTCAGTTGAATCGGCCACGCGATCGTTTCCCACGTAACCGTATTAATTATGCGCGGATCTTCGTTTCAGATTGAATTGAATATGTTTCCGCAGCCACATAGTTTCAATCGCGATTTCAATGTTGAAGATAATAAGCGGGAATTTTTTTAGACGCGCGCTGGCGGTACCACCCGGCTCGAGATGCAGCTTCTACGATGTAAATTACACGGAAATCTTGTTAAACGGTAGCCACGCGCCGGATCCATTGTGGCCGACGAAAGCCTGCCATCACGGATGGGAATTTAATTACAGCACGGTGCCTTACGCAACCGTGGCGACCGAGGTACGAGGCAAAACCGTTTTATAACCACTTACCCTTCGATTGTTGATTTTTCAACTAATGAAATACATTTTCTTCTAATCGGGTTTACTTAAGTTCGTTTTTGTCTCCTTTACTTTCGACGATTTCTAAAAGCCATTTCTTACTTCTTACTGATTTTTCTAAGGGGCAGTAAGAAGTTGTAACTTTCCCTGAAATTGATATATTTTATTGTAGATATCGAAATATTAATTAGAGTCAGTGTACGTAAGTGATTCGACTGTAGTTTCCTGTTACAGCTCGGGTGGGTCTGCGAGCAGGATGCTCTGCCTACCATTGCACAAAGTATCTTCTTTATCGGTGCCATATTCGGTGGATTGATCTTCGGGTGGATCGCCGATCAATATGGCAGAATACCGGCACTGATCGGTGCCAACATGATGGGGTTAGTAGCCGGAGTGGCTACCGCTTTCACTAACACCTTCTGGCAGTTCGCGTTGTGCCGCTTCTTCTTCGGTTTCGCCTTCGACAATTGCTTCACGATGATGTACATATTGGGTAATTCATTTTTACCATTCCTTCGTTTGTAGCGAGCCCTCGATCACGTTGACAGAGAAACGAGACCGACGAAGCTCCCGCGCGCATTAACCGTGACTCGATGACTCAAGTCGAGGCTGAAAAGATCTACGACGTTGAAAACTGGGCCAAGTTGACGGAATTCGCTCGGTTCGCCGGATTTCCTAATCGCGAACCGCTCGGCCCGGTTCAACTGAAGGAAAGGCCTGATCCGGCGAAAGCGAAACGCCGATCGAGAACCAGATATACATATATTAATCTAAACACACGGGAAATTATGCAATCGGGGTTGGTGGTTGCGAACCAGTCCGGTGATCGAGCGTATTGATGCGAGAGGAATGTAGTTGTACAGATATCTTTCGACTAGGCTACGTTTGGTTAAATTCAAATGCACACCTACAACCGTGGAATTATAGATGACCGTATGATAATGTTAATGAGAATCATTTTGTCGCCTAGAACGTAAGGTCGTTTCGAAACTGATCAGAGTTCAATTTATATAACGTGTAGACTAGATACTTAGTTCTCTTGATGATAAGTTCTATAACTTTGTTCCATTTAAGAAAATAATCAAAAATTATGTTTGAAATTTTCACATTAGTTCAACCCTCCATGAAATTTTATCATTGATTCTTATATCTATACTCTCTGGGACTGTCATAGTAATTCAATTATAATTTGTATGTTCGAAATTATAAAGCTGTTATTAATAGAAAATGACACATTAGTATCCTATACATACATCTTTAATTTTATTGAAACTCAGTTTTAGGTATTTCAATTTAAATATAAATTGACGTAAGCCACTTTTAACTTACACTTTTTATTATAATGCCCAAAAGATGGAACAATTTATAGCGGCGTTGCACGGTTACTCGTGTCACAAATAATAGAGTGGTTCGTGTAGAATAATTGTTTAATTCTACGATTATGTAATACGAGAAGAAGAATGATAAAAGTACGACGTTTCAACTAAAAATAGGGATTAATTGTTCTTAATGAATCAACCGCGTTACCCAATTAACACCGGCTTGTTTTTAATCCGGGTTCGCGTTCAATTGGTTTTAACTAGTTTATTATGCTAGCCGTTCTCTTTTTTCTTTCGACGAATTAAAAATAATTTTCACGAATCAAATTTGAAATGACTTTTCCTTTCGTTTAGTATTGGAGTACGTGGGACCCAAGTGGCGCACGTTCGTGGCGAATATGTCGATAGCCCTGTTCTTTACTTTCGCGGCCTGCGTTTTACCATGGATCGCCTATTTTCTGGCTGACTGGAGAATGACCTGCATCGTCACCTCGGTTCCTCTTGTCGTCGCCGTGGCAACGCCATGGTTAATACCGGAAAGTGCACGATGGCTGGTCAGCCAAGGTCAGGTGGACAAGGCCATCGAGATACTAGGCAAATTTGAGAGAATCAACGGTACCAAAGTACCCGACGACGTCTATAGAAGGTTTCGGGTAAATATCTAGCCTCATAGCCGACGATTTCGTTAAATTCACCAGAGATTCTATATTTTAATTATTTACAACAGGATACTTGTATAAAAATCTGCAAAGAGGAGGAAGCAGATAAGACGTACTCGGTCTTGGATCTATTTCGAACTCCACGGCTACGGAATATCACTATCCTATTTATTGTAACATGGTACGTTTCATTAACTTCATTAAGAAAAATATAAGAGAGAAGATTGTCTCCTCGCGAAAGATGCACTCATCATATCTGTCATATAATATTGAGCAAAAACACGTGTTTATCAATTTTACAAATAACTTAATAAATAGTACTGATAATAATGACGACTCAAAAACGATGACGATTAATTTGCACCTGTTAATTCGTACGAAATTCTCATGTTACTTGAAATGGTATCGATTTCATTTTCATTAATTTAATATCACGTTTGTTTCTTCGAATGATTCGTCTCCAGACTTTTTTTTGAGGACCGAGTGTCAATACGAAGTTTGATTTATGTGTTATCAAAGAATTTTTTCTCCGTAACAAACGATAGCGTATCAGGATCGAAGTAAATGTGCAATTTTCCTTGATACATTTTCTATGCCGTAGGATGGCGATTTCTTTGGTGTTCGACGGTCACGTACGAAACGTCGATAATCTAGGCTTGAACGTGTTCGTGACATTCACGATTGCCGCGGCCACCGAATTACCCGCCGACACATTCCTCACCCTCGTTCTCGACCGATGGGGCAGACGATGGCTGGCTTGTGGTTCGCTCGTCGTCTCCGGTATCTTCAGCATCTGGGCCTCCGCCGTTTCCAATAGTACGGATATATTTTTTCACTCGACTCGATGTCACACCCCTAGTTGTTTTAATGAATTGATTTGTTCTCGTCAGATATTTATTCAGCTACACTGGCTATCCTCGGTCGATTTTGGATAAACATATCGTACAATATCGGGCTTCAGTACGCAGCAGAGGTACTGCCGACCGTGGTCAGGGCTCAGGGCGTAGCTCTGATACACATAATGGGATATGTAGCTAGTATCCTGGCACCGTTCGTTGTATATCTCGACGTGGTCTCGCCGATATTGCCTCTTCTGGTATTGGGCATCCTCGGTGTGGCGAGCGGCCTGCTCACCCTCTTCCTCCCGGAAACGTTGGACAAAGATCTGCCCCAGACGCTGCAGGACGGTGAGGACTTCGGAAAGGATCAGAAAATGTGGGAGGCTCCCTGTTTCGGAAGGTAAAAATTCGACAGCATCCGGAGAATTTATCATATATCTTACGGCTTATACAATCTTAATATCTTTCAAAATCAATTACTAAATTCTAGAGGGTATCGGACCGTATCTGTTTTCCCGAGGGGAGAGGGTTTAAGTATTCAGTTTGATCTTTTTATAGGAAACGCGAGGACGAGGAAACAGCACCAGTCGACATGTTTAGATCTTTCTCTAGATCCAGCGCGAGGAACTCGATGAGGGCGTCGATACGCGGCGAAACTTTCAGGAGCAGCATGATCAGCAGGTCCAGCGTGAGGTCAAGGAAGAGCGGTAAAACGGTCGAAGTCGAGAGACTCTAATGCGAGTGGTAATTATCAAAGTAAATTAGAGTAAATTATCAGAATCAACTCGGTAGATCGCAGACTTTATGCATTTATGGAAAAATGAATTCTACAAAAAATATAAACGTGCATATTCAAACCAGGCTTTTATAAATCAATATTATATACAATTTATTGCGTATTGAGAACTGTGGTCTAGTTTCGACCTTTTATAATCTGTGCCATTGAACCACGTAAAAATAATCGTTATGGAAATTTTTCCTCTGTCGATTTTCTGATATGCCGAATTGATTATCATAATAAGAACCGAGGATTATCCTTCTAGATCTCATAACATATTGACGTCTGCGACCTCGACTATTACACGTGCATACATTTACGGATCAGTCTACTTCCTGCCGAACGGTTTCACCGTCGAAAATAATCTCACGCATGATTCGAGAAATTCTAACATTACTTTTTCCATCGAGATACGTTGTACATACAGCTTTCTTTCACCGCACGAATGGAATTTGCTTTCTGCTTATCTCGTTCGCCGGCGAACTATACCAGCCCAAGAATAGCGATCCCGCGCGCAATGTTAAGGTTCAACAGACGAGAGTCCGGACTTTAATTATCGACTATCTTCGGTCAATTAATAATACAGCGAGACAATCGCTAGTATCGGTGAATGCCACAAACGCAAGACGCGTTAATTATTACACTATACGTTACGTACTGATCGATTGTTCTTATCACGCGTGGCGTGGCCTGGCGAAATACAAAAAATGTTGAGACAGTACCGAGCGGATTTGTATATGCGTAAAGAATGTCGAGTGATAATTAGAATTAATCTTGTCACCTTGATGTAAGCACGTACCATGTAAATAGGGCATCTGTTTCGATCACGACTGTCACGTACGTCTTACATGTAAAACGTGAAAGGAACTCTTCTACGAGCAGATCTTATCACGTTCAGTATTTGTAAATATTGTATCCTTTAACAGTTACTTATGACCATTCGGTTGTGCGGAAAGTTCGAATCA
The DNA here is from genome assembly GCA_004307685.1 of Ceratina australensis. NCBI lineage: Eukaryota > Metazoa > Arthropoda > Insecta > Hymenoptera > Apidae > Ceratina > Ceratina australensis. The sequence goes on from SHCU01000078.1 coordinate 355,318, forward strand.
AAAATACAGTACACTTAAATTACTATGTAATTTAACGCGTCGAATTATGTAAACGTTATTTCTTTCTATGATGTTTCCTGCTCAATATTATTTTCTAAAAAATTCTTTAAAATTTTTTAATATTCTTTGAAAAATTTCATGTATCAAGAGTCGAACTTTCCGACAATTTGATATTTTATTTTGTGATTAACTGCGGTGAATTGTTACCACTTAGACTTCTAGATAAATTAGGATAGATTTATATCGCCAGACTTTTATCATGTTTGTAAATATATAATTTTGCAGTACAAATGGAATTTAATTATAAAAATGATGAAAGTTCAGCTTACCATTTAAGACGAGATACTATTACCGATAAATCGTAGTAGAATATAATTAATAAAGTATTGATGTGAAGAAAATTTTACGTGTGCCTTGATATTTCACGCGGCAGACTTGAGTTCCAAGAAACCTTGTCTATCTTTCTAGAACAAAATATTATGATGATAAACCATTGTCATTGCGAAATTCCCTGACGAGCAACCGTTCCCGCTACTCTTCGGCCAAGACAATAATCCAAGAGAAATAGCAGACAATTAATTCGCAGATACAGAAGACACTCACAAATGAAGAAAACCGAGCGGATTGAAATTGTATCGTACTGTAACGAATATTCCTGCGGATGAAAAATTTCAGCAACAGTTCCAACGGGATTCTGTTTCGCCTGATTGCAATTGGCCATCATTCAAGAACAAAGCGTTACGCAAACCTCCGTTCGCTTGTTGCAGGGAAAGCATTTTCGTTCTTGCTGACAATGAGATGATCCGGCTCGCGTTACTTGCGACCGATTTGCCAAGGTAGACAGGATTCTTCAGGAACTAACGTTACGCGATTGTAATTCTAACGTCTGAACCTGTTAAGTAACAAGTACAGAAATAACAATGGACAGAAAAAAATTTGTTGATCGGAATACTCGTTGGCAGGAACAGAGTTCACGACTTGTTCTTTCATTTCACAAGATTCTAACCCATTTAGTGGCCTAACGACGATATATCGTTGCGTTTGATCTTGAACTGTTATCAAAGGGGTCAAATGTACCCTTGAGTCTTATACCATTCGATAGTTTATCAAAAAGTAAAACGTCACAAATGATCTAACTTTTGTTCAGAAATCCTGTGAATAAGGAACAGTTTACAATTTTTTATTTATGTAAAAATATTTAATTTTCAAAAATTCTACCAAAAGAGTTGATAATACATTTAAGATGGAACAATACATTTTGATAAAGGGCGAACGAATATTGAACGCGGTTTTTAATTGCATAAATGAGCGTGCCGAATTCTGAACAGACTAATTATACAAGGTGGTACCAGATTATACAGGGCCTTATATATAGACACCCGGATGATATAACGTGTCGTATTAATGTATTCGTATTATTATCTTTCTTTCTTGTCGCTTAGAGGATTACAGGCAGCGTGCCAGGGTAGGAAAGTAGGAATGAAACCCGTTGAAATAATACCAGTGACAGGGGATCCGTAACCGTGTTGCCTACTGTTGTTATCAGTGCCAGTGACCGCTAAACATCTAGCTCGAGAGCTACCGCGCTGGGATACTAACCGAATTTTAAGTAAGTTCATCAGATATTTCGAACCGGGTCAATCTTACTACAAAAATCGTATGAATACGTAACATACGTATGTTACTGTCCGTTTCGTTCCTCGATATGATTCATAGATACATGAAATACATATGTGAACTTAACATCGTAATGATTAACGTTATCAGCTAATTACCCTTTTAAATAGTTTTCAAACCGTCCTGATATTATTCTACTCGAAAGAGCATTCGAACGATGCTATCGCGAAGTAAATCGAGTTCGATCGACGCTATTCAGCGCTTGAGAATCGTACGAATTCTTCGTTTCGCGTCTTCGATTCACTCCTTCCAACGCTGTTATAACGAACACGTGTCGGGCATATCGCTTTCTTCGATTCCACGACCTAGCAGAGGTTCTATATCAGCGAGGCCGGTTTCCCTTTCATATTCGTGAAAGAGCTCGCGGGCGTCGGACGCATTTCTTTCTAAAGAGGACAATCAATTAGTTTAGGAGATTCCATAATTGTTTTAAGAAATAGAACAGAATCGATTGTTTTTTTCCCGCTCGAGTAAATTCTTTTAATTATATTTTTAATTACTGGTAACACCGTTACCCTTGATAGTTATTTAGCGTAGAAGGTAGGAGATGATTCGGTTGAGAATTCTCCTGCGTTACGCAATTCCCTGTTAATTGTGTTCCCGGTGGTGTCAGTGGATCCAAAGGTGTTTAATTAATCGCGATCGGTAGCCAAATCGTATCGTTTTTCGAGCGAGCGAAAAGAAGAAACGGAGTCTCAATTTGCCAGTGGATTATCGTTTGCTGAAACGTAAGACGAAGCTTCTACTTTTATATCGTTGTTTAGTATTTTCAATGGTTGATTATATTAAAAATGCTGGACAGCAAATAAATCTTCGTCTCATAAAGCTAACAATGTATCTGTCAAATAACGATATCATCGCCTATCAATTAACCCTTTGCACTCGAAACAACTCATCGTTATTGCTTTATATATGATTGATTAAATAAAATGTATATGCGTTAATTCAATAATTGTTGAAAGAGAAAATATTTAATAAAATACAATGTAACAAATGTTCTTAGGAATGTAAAGAAGAAAACAAGAATGTTTTATTAATTATCGTATGAAATTATTTTATCTGTGAGAAATGAATTAAGTATTGGCGGAAAAGTTTCTCGGCTGCGGGAGGTTAATGCATCGTCTAGCAATATTTTCCACTCGCCTCCCAGACGCTCGTAATACATGTACATATGATCGAAAGCATGGTACATTTCTCTGTGGATGTAAGCCTGATTGCCCGAATGGTTCTTCGTCCACGCGGTTTCGGCTCCGTAGAATTGCCGGCTGT
>SHCU01000078.1:359555-369733 GCA_004307685.1 Ceratina australensis
GCATCGTCTAGCAATATTTTCCACTCGCCTCCCAGACGCTCGTAATACATGTACATATGATCGAAAGCATGGTACATTTCTCTGTGGATGTAAGCCTGATTGCCCGAACGGTTCTTCCTCCACGCGGTTTCGGCTCCGTAGAATTGCTGGCTGTTAAGACATTCGTACAATTGTCCAGACCCGTTACAGATCGTCTAATTTACAATTCAATTTAAACGAAACGACTCGCGTGTCACGAACCACTTGATCTCCCGGCATAATAATAATTGGCCGACGCCTGGGACAAGCACTTACGGTTGATTTGCTAGTTTAAACGATTCGGGGCGGACCGGTTGAAACGCTTGGCTTCGTCTCAGTTCGATCCCTCCGTCGATCGTCGATCGTCCAAACGAGTCGTTCGGACAGAATTTTATTTGAGAAACGCGAACAGGGGGTAAGATTCCTGCCTGCATTTACCGTTAGTGACACAGCAATCGGAGACGGATTAAGAGACGCTTCGTCTGCTGCTAATCGGCCCGATTACGATTATCAACTCGGTTACTAACTCTTGAACTTTAATCTTATCAGTATTTGGCGTATCGATAGAGTCAGGGGTATTATTAATAACATTTAACAAAGTTGTTTTCATGAATGAAATTCTAGTAATAGTAAAAAAAATTTGTAAATATAAACGTTCGTACAATTTTTCGGGTGCTGTTGAATGACTATTAGTATATTATACAGTTATTTATCTCCGAAATAGGTAGGGTGTAATTTAGATGCTAATAGCTGCTTGATCACTGAGTACAAGAATTGAACGTTTTTAGAGTAATGAAGAATTCGAAGAACCTGAATAAATCCACGGGTCCCACCGAAACGACTCGGTTGAGGGCGAAATTAGAAAGCTTCGATGATGTCCTGCCGTACGTCGGGGACAATGGAAGATACCAGTGGTTACTTTTATTGGCGTTATCACCTTTCGGCATCATCTACGGTTTCCTTTATTTCTCCCAGTTCTTCATCACGATCACTCCTAAAGAATATTGGTGCAGGATAGACGAACTGGTAGAAGCGAATTTCACTCCAGCGGAGAGGTAAATACGGAGGCATGCAAAAATAAAAGATAAGAGGCAATGGTAATAGGAATAATTACTTGGTAGCTTTAAAAACAACCTACCTAATGAATTAAAGATCCTTGATAGTGAAAAGGATAAGACTTATAATTTAAAGAGTAAATTGAAAAAATTTACAAGGATAACATCGTGATTAATTTCTTTTTAATTTCAATTAGTATTTTAATATACTCCACCAGGTAGCTACGTCTACCTGTATGGATGAATTACGCATACGTAATTAATCTGGGTTTTATCTATGCACAGGATTCGCGTAGCGATTCCAAAAACGATCGAGTATCCCTACTACAACCAGTGCCACCAGAAGGACTTGAATTTTGCGGAGATTGCGAACAGCGGCGAGGATCTCCACTCGCTGGAAGCGAATGGAACGGTCGGATGTAGCCGATGGGAATACAATTACACACAGGTCCCATACGCCAGTATCGCAACTGAGGTGAAGTATACATCGCGTGTCCAATTAATATTCTTCCGAGGCAGAATAAATATGACGCCGAGAAAGTTTCACTGACCTAACTCTTAGCCCCTGGTGATTAGCTAGATTGGGTATGTGACCGAGAGTACCTGATATCAACGGCGCAGGCGATCTTCTTCTGCGGATCCATAGTCGGCGGTTTCCTGATCGGATGGATCGCCGATCACAAGGGTCGAATACCCGCTTTGATGGTCTGCAACGCCTTTGGGCTTCTCGGGTCCGTCGCTACCGCGAGCGCCAACAGTTTCTGGTCTTTCGCCTTCTGCAGATTTCTCACCGGATTGGCGTATGACAATTGCATCGACATACCGCTGATTATCGGTGAGCACTCGAATTATCAGATAACATTTCATCTGTACATCGTACTCAATACAAATTAAGGGCTAGGAATTAGTAGTAGTAATAATATTATTCTAGCCTTACCGACCTTCGAAAGAATTGATTTTTTATTTATTCATTTCTTCCAAACGAAGATATATCAGATTGAAAATGTACAATTATGTGGCAGTACTGGAGTACATGGGAGTGGAAAAACGTAGTTTGGTCGTAAACGTCGCTTTCGGGCTATACTTCGCTGTGGCCAGCACGGTTCTACCCTGGATAGCTTACTACATCGCGAATTGGAGATATTTCACCTACGTTAGCGCCCTACCGCTGTTATCCGTTTTCATCACACCGTGGATTTTACCCGAGAGCGCCCGGTAAGCAAACACACGAGCGCTTCGTTCAATCGCATGTTTGTTCGAAATCTGCGTTAAATCTATTCATACCGTGTATGTTTATTTTACGAAGGTGGTACGTTTCCAATGGGAAGCACGATAAAGTCGTCGAGAAGCTACGAAAAATAGCCAAGATTAACCGTATGAATCCTGATCCACGTATTTACCAAGAGTTCACCGTAAGCTTTCCTTTTATAAAAATTACAGATGCTACATAGTAATAGTCCGGAAGCAGTAACACTTTTTATAACATTATTTCTATGGAGCTAATAAAACTTGGGATTTTTATCCACTGGCTCTTGTTCGTATAATTTTACACGAAATTTTGAGCCAGTGAATAGAAATGAAAAATTCACATTCGATAATCGTTGCAGAGTAACTTGGAGACGTCGAGCCGTAAGCACGAGACGGCGACGTTGTTCGATCTGTTCAAATCACCCCGGCTGGCCCGGAACACCGTGCTCCTAATTCTCTTCTGGTAAATATAATGTAAAAAGAACGATCGTTCTCGACGCGTGACTCGATTTATTTCTACTACAGGTCTCTCACGGTGACGTGCTTCGACGGGCATGTATACTCGTTAAAGCTTATCCAGAGCTCGGTGTTTGTGTCTTTCTCACTTGCCTGCGCCACGGAACTGCCGGCCGGTTTGTTGCTTGCCGTACTACTTGACCGATGGGGTCGCAGGCTCTGTGGGTTTCTCACCCTGGCGATGACCTGCCTTTTCAGCATCGCTGAACTTATACTGGTTTCTAGTAAGCCTCCTCCCGAACATCTTTTCATAATTTGATCTTATAACTAGAGGTCGGGATATCTGGGTCTTAAAGAGTCTCACTTTATTTATTAACTGATCATCCCTCATTCCAGTGGCAGCTAAATTAGCGATGTCAGTGATGTCGCGATTCTGTTTAAACATGGCAGCGAACATCGGGCTTCAATACGCGGCTGAATTATTACCGACGCCTGTCAGATCGCAAGGCGTCTCGTTGATTCATATTTTCGGAATAGTAGCGCACTCCCTGACGCCGTACATCGTCGATTCGGTAAACAGATTTACCCTACTCCTTTTAACAATCAACTTCATTTTATTTGAACCGATCAATTGATTTGTTAATAGGCTGCAATATGGGAAGGGCTACCAATGCTTATAATCAGCACGGCATCGTTCACAAGTGCTGCGCTGGTTTTGTTCCTACCAGAAACTCTGGGTCAGAGTTTGCCTCAAACGATCAAACAGGGTGAAGAGTTCGGAAACGATCAGAGCTTCTGGTCACTGCCTAAGCGTGAGAAGTCGCAGTTCAACGGACTCGCGCATTACCATTCCTGCGAACGATAATCGTCAACGTTTCAATCACTCATTGATCGAACCATAGGAAACGAATGAGGAAGCTAAGACTTATTACCATATTCGATTTTTTTACGAGAATCGAGCTCGTTTTTTTATTCTTATTTTTAATCCTATTTCTCTTTGGCACTGAGCCAAACCCAGTACTCTTGTTCCTATAGAATTATTATTACTTGCCTTTTATATTAACAGCTTTTTTTTAATCCTCATTGTAATTGTCACGATGCGTACTTTTGGATATGGTCCTGTAGTTGGTTTAAGCTTTCTTTTATAATCTCTGTTTTATGAAAGTAGATCGGACAATTTAATTCAAGAAATAAAAGTAAAGCACTAAACTCCTCTTAGTTGATATGATCGCTCATCAATGGACGTTTTAAGCGAGGACGACTTTTTCTTATATCATCTGGTATAAACTGATTCAACGTCGGCAACAGTGCGTATCAACTACTGAACCTTCACCCAAAGATAATATTAAAAGTGAGGAATTCAAATGACTGTTACTCTACTATTTAGGAATAGATTAAGCAGATTGTGCCATCGAATGACGGCCAATGTCGTTGTGTCAATGATAATAAAAAATCGATCGATCTGAAAAATACTTTTACATTTATTAACTTCATGATGATCATCTTACTTCGCACGTCTTCACGTCCATCCATCGTCGAACAAATGGATCGTGTTTAACGTGAGAACAAAATTTGTATAAATACTGTAGCACGTTATTATTTTTATAACAGGAAGACGTAGGACCCGACACATTCTTCACGCCCGGAAATCAGTTGCACACTTATTCAATTTCTCTTTTCAACGATTTCTAGGAAACTGTATAATTTGTTTCTACGCGGACCTTAGCACACTCACGTCTTAATATCTAGCATCACATACTCGCAAGGTTTGTACGACTATATTTACAAAGGTTTTGGCAAGTTTCGCAGGACTGAACCAATCGCTATAATTTAGTGCAGTCGAGTTTCGGTATGCTGCCGGTAAACGCCTGGTTCGACAGACCCTTCTTCTTCCTATACGATTTTTTCAACATTTGACTCCTGTAATAGTAAAGTATTAGCATTATAAGGTATGATTATATATGTATAAATACATACAGTTATAGATACATATATGGTCAATAGATACGAAATGGTACTTACGAGGACAAGCATGGAACCCACCAGAAGTTCTGCTCTCTGCCAAAATCGTTACCTTCTTGCAGGGTTTCTGGAAGTTCTTGGTTTAACGTTTCCGGTAAGCCGAGGGTTAAGAATGCGTGCATGAAGGAGAGCAGGCCGAGAACGATCAAAGGCAGGGATGGGTCGATGTCAGCCTAAATGACAAAAACAAATCAATCCATTCAATGCTCTGCCATCGGTAGTTAATATTTCCATCATCTAAAACCGACGGAGTAGTCAGACTATTGTTTACTTACAAGATAGATGATGTATGGTCCCAAGATGTGAGCGACGTAGCCGATAATATGGATCAAAGATACGCCCTGGGCTCGCACGACCGTCGGCAGCATTTCAGCCGCGTATTGGAAACCGATATTGGCCGCGATATTCACCCCGAGACGCGCTATGATCGCCATGGCGACCGTTATCGAACCTTGAACAAGAATCGTCTACGTGTAAATGTCAGGAACGTTCTTTGCATTCTCCGCATGCCTCGGCCCAATTAAAAGTCAAATGTCATACCTCGAGTGCGCGTTCAAACACCCGTTCGAGGAATGCATTAACGAATAATTCATTAATATTCTCCATTTACGGCTATACATTTACAGATTATTGGAATTCATTCAAGAGTCTTGTGACACTGTCTTGGAAACTATTAAGTCTCACGGTGCCGAGTAATATAACGGAAGAACGATCTATCGTGTTAATAATGTTCTATCTCAAACAAGATTGTATCTAAAAATTTGCTTCCACGCAGCCATTGAATTATTGAAAAGAAACAAGCTTACCAGGTGGAGTGGCTAAGGCTATGAAAGAGAAAACTCCACAGAGGAACATCGACGCGAAACCCATCCACCTTCTGCCCCATCTGTCCAAGAAGAGAGCGAGCAGAATGGCAGCTGGAAGTTCCGTCAGTGAAGCCAATGAGAAAGACATGAAAACGTTCGGGTCTAGAAGTTTCATGTTCCAAACGTGACCGTCGAACACCCACACCATAAGAAGCCTGCATAAGGGAAACGTAACAGCGATTAGTAATTGTATTCTGAATAGAAATAATTACAACACTTACCAATAAATGATGAGAGTAACGGTGATGCGACTGAGACGCGGTAGTTTGAACAGATCCAACACGGTGTATTTATTCAGCTGCTTGTCCTGCTCGTTTATCGCCTTGCAACTTTTCTCGAATTCATCGAATACCTCCTGCTTCACCTCTCGACCGTTCACCTTTGCGAACTTCTTCAACATCTCGATCGCCTTGTCCACTTGGCCGCTGGTTATGTACCAACTACACAGATTGTATACATATACATATAATCTCCCGTTAAATAATTATATTATTATATACATATTAATATAAATAATTATAATTTCACAAAACATTTAACATCTCGATTAAAAATTACTTACCGTGCACTTTCGGGAACGAGCCACGGTCCAATGAAAGCCACGACCATAGGGAAAGCGGTTGCAATACTCAGGATCCTCCAATCTGCGATCCAGTAAGCGATCCAGGGTAACAGGCTCGCTGCCGCCGCGAAGTAGAGCCCGAACGACATGTTGGCGACCAGAGTTCGATATTTCGGGCCGACATACTCGATCACTAAAACAACATTTATAACGTGACGTTGATTGTATCGATTGAATGAACGTGGTGAGTATAGAGTTTCGCGCACCGATGATGAACAGCACGTTGAAACAATTATCGAAGGAGGTGCCGACTATGAGCCTGGCCAGGCAGAAGCTCCAGAAGCTGTTGCAGAACGCGGTGCCTACGGAGGCGATGAACCCAACCGAGTTGCACGCTACCAACGCTGGAATCCTGCCGTAATGGTCGGCTATGTAACCGAATATTAGCCCGCCGATCATGCTGCCGACGAAGAAGGCGGACTGGGCCGCGGACCCGAGGAATGCGTTCTCGCAGACCCATTCGAGCTGGAACAGGAACGAGGTTGTTACCTCCCGGGCAAATTATATCCGATGCTAAAATACAGCGTGCTCGTAAAATAAAAAAGAAATAAAGAAGGAGACGATGATGGGAACGCGGAAAGGAGAACGATTTGCATGATTTTCCTTGTGTAAACGCGTGGAATTTTATAAACGTTTCTCTGTAATTCTTAAAATGCTTCTCATTGTTCATTCGTAAAAACGAGCTGCTTAGCATTGCGAAAGCGATAATATTTTTGTTTGTTTCCCTTTTAACCTGTTGCTTAATACTTCAAGTTATCTAAATAGATAATCAAGTAGTTACGATTATCGTTAGGCTGAAAGCAGAGTGCTGTTCGTAAATTTTTGACATATAATTTGCTGTAGTAATATTGTAAATATTGCTAGTTATTATACATATTAGTATAAGAAGTTTCTCGGCCATAGAAACCGAATATGTGTTCTAGCTTTTTCGAAAAACGGTTTAGGAAGATATAGATACTGATATCTTGGTATGCACCTGCTTAAATACGTCATGTTACATACGCAAAATACGAAATTTGAAAAGAAAAAAGAAAAAAAAGAAAAAAAAAAGAAAACTAATAGACTTATATAAATTCCGTTCACGTCACAATAAATTACAATTAAATCAATGAGGTACAAGTACTTACCTCGACGGCTATCGATTGGTACGGTATTATCGTGTGATTGAAGTCCCATCCGTTTTGGCAACGTTTCACGGGCCACGACGGATCCGCTTTTCTGATACCGTTCTGCAGCATCTCGGTGTAATTCACGCTGTACATAGTACATCGCGAGAACGCCGTCGCGCCTTCTATCTTCAGCTCCTCCGTCGATGCCGGAGGTATCGACATCTCGATCCTATTAAAAAAGACATAGTTTCTCATTTATTTATTAGCAGATAGATTCATGAAGCGAATATGGGAATAACGGAACAAAGTCAACATTTAATTTACTCCTACTAAGGACATTTGTAAGTGTATGTCCACCGTCTGCAGAATTGTAATATACAGTTACAGCAATTATGTGACAATACTTACATTACATAAATAAGAAATTGTATTTAATTAAAAATGTTCCATTTACATTTTGACAATACAATTTTACTTTGCGTTAAATGAACAGGGATTTGCCTGCGGCATGCTGGGACAGCTATTATACAACTAAAATAGAGAAAGAAAATGCTTATAAAAAATTCGCATGTAATGGAACATGAGTGTGGAAAGAGTGGTAAAAATAGAGGACTCGAAAAAGTACAGAAAGGTAAAAGCGAAGGTCGGTAGGAGCGTATATAAACTCGACACCCGATCGGATTTGATTTTAATCGTCGCGTCACGTATTCGACGCATCTATTTCGAGCCGTCGCGTGAAAAACGAGAAAGGATTTCCCGAGTTCGTGGAACGTTTAACTACAAGTCTGAATCGGAGGTCATCGACCAAACTGGTTTCCGGTAGCCACGGAGTGATTCAGTGGGAAACACGAAGACAGTTTTCCTTGTGCGAAACCAGTCGTTCCATTCTTCCGAATCGGACTCATGCGTGCGGTCCCATTTCCTCCGCTTCTCACCGGCAATTCCCTCCGCGCGCCTCGTCGGTTGAAACACGCGGAAGTTGTCGCGAATGATGATGTTACTCGTTCGGCAGACGCTGATTTTTGATCCATCTAAATAGACGCTTGATCAAAAAGGTAAATATTCTAATGCCACGATACGTTATCGTGAGGCAGAAAAATCTCAGTGGAAGATTCTGAAGACGCTGCGTCATCAACCAATTTGGTAATGATGTGCGGCTGCGACGCGATTAACCGTTGATTGCTCTCTGCGGTTCGTGGTTAATTATTGTCATCGAATGGCCTCTGCCCTATTTCAGTACCCATCGTGCGATATCAAATATAGTAAATCTACTAATTTCTGCCCGCGTCACGGGATCGATTCGTATGATCCCTTGTGTTCTACTATTCAAAAATCAATTTAAAATCGCACATTCATAGATACTTCTTTGGCTTATCTGACTTCTTATATTATATAATTATTATTACTTCCTTTGACGAATTAAAAAATTCTTTTTAATAAGCAACGTGTATTTCACAAGGAATTAAATGATCTCTTATGGCAAGAATAAGGGTGTGTTAAATACAGGTACGTTTCATGTTAATTCGATGCTTATTGATTTTAACATTTAATTTAATGTATGTTTACCTTTCTTCACTGGTGAGGTTCCATCCGTCGAGTTCCGGCACCTTGCACCAATGCTCGTTCGGCACCAGCGTGATGAAGAACTGGGTGAAGTATAGGAACGCGTAGACGAAGGTGAAGGGCAGTAGAACGAAGAAAAGGAACAATTGGTATCGGTTGGCCTCGCCGACGTGAGGCAGGATGTCGTCGAAGGTCTCGATCTTCGGGCGTTCGCCCTCCTCCGCTTTCACTGTCATTATCTCGGTCGCTCTGCAAATCAGCACGTTCACCCGTTTACTTAACTCACGTTACATGAGACTCAGGCGAACACCTCAACGTGTTTCGACTGAACCTCACTGCGTGATAAATTAAAAACGTGAAAAATGTTTAACACGAGACCGAGAGCTTATCTCACTAACAAGGGAATGTATCATTTTTCTAATATTTTTCATGGAATATTATCACTAGATTTTACAATACTTTTTGCAGTATTATTTTAAGATTGTAAAAGAATACAAACGTTGCACTTAATTGTAAGACGCGAAAGGCACAGTACCGATTGCTAACTCAAACTTGATTCAATTCGAGTCGTTCGCAGATACGGAGAAATGACGATCCGCACTCCTCAAACGTTGACTTAAAAGTGCCTGGGCCCACGTTGGTAAAAAGTGATGCGTACACGCAGTCCTTTGTCCCGTGCAGCGTTCGCATCCCTTCCTGGGTTTTTCCTAAGGGTGTCTTTGTCTTTATTAACGAAGATTATGGCGTCTCGTGCTTTGGTGTATGGAAGCCCTTCGTTTTCGCGTTCCTTTGTTATGCGCGTTTTACGTGATGTATAGAAGTTTAGAAAATATTCAAAATTGAGTCCCATTGGACTATTATTTATTGTGATTAAATACATAAAATCTAATGATAACCTTCCATGACAGACAATACTTAAATGATAAAAGATTTTACTTTGGAACGCATTCTTGAAATCAAAACCAGAAATATTCTATTTTGGAGAAGAATGTTTCATCTAATCGTGATCAATTTGATAATTTGTTACATCACGTGTATCTCGTTTCGATATTTTTGTCATGAAGCGCGGTTCATTGTTAAATTACGTTTCCTTCAAGTATTTCTTTGGACACAACGTTGCTCGCCTATGTTATCGCTTAATTCGAGACGAATTTCCTGAATGTTCATTACAGTCACTTCTTTTCTTATTCATCAGTATAAAATGGAAGTTAGACTCAAG
>SHCU01000079.1:0-13230 GCA_004307685.1 Ceratina australensis
ACGTTCGCTTTTTCTCAGATTCTACAACACATTGCAGCACCAAAAAAAAATCGTTCAATGTCGAATTACGCAAGAAACATCAAAAGTGAGATACATATTAAGAAACAAATTTAGAAAATCCGTCAAGCGAAATGTGCCGATTATTTTTTTACTCAAATTCAAGTAAAGATGTAAAACATTGTTTACGTTTTTATGGCAGGTATAAGAAATCGTTTTATACGACTTTTTTTTACACTGAATCACATGAATAAATAATTAAAACAAATACATATTCAACATACAGACAATGTGAAGTGTTTGCAGTGTCTTTAATTCCAGATCAATCGATATATTTTATAAATACTGTTTAATCATGGGATTAGATTAATCCTTACGACTTCCATCATGCTGTTATTCCTTCAATTCCATGGAGGCGTGCAAATTAACTCGGCGTTTACCCAACTTAAGACTTTAAATTGCAGAGTTACCGAATCGATTTGCACGCTTAATGTTTGAAGCTGACCTCTTCTGCGAAAGCATGACATTTCTCTAACGTTCATTCATTCCCCGGTCTTCTACCTTGACGTTCAAAACGAGGACGAACACAATGCACATCGTAAAAAGGAATTGCATGGCTCGCGTTTTTATGTATTATGCGTGTTCGTGTCGCGATGGAAATTTTTTCGTTTTACTCACTGTTTGGCGACACTTGAAGGTTGCTGTTTCCGCCAGTCATGGCAGCCAGGGTGACTAGGTTCTGCATACTCATTGGCGACACTCCTGCGTTTGCTGCAACGTACGTTATACAACACACGAAAACCGATTAGATTCGGGATTACAATAAAACAACAGTCTTAATAGGAATATTTAGGAAAAAAACTATAGCTCTTAAAAATAATACTTCATAGGAAACTTCCAATTTTATGATATCAATTCAAATAATGAAAATTGGTTGAAAAAAATTAAGATCTCTTCAAAACTAGTGGCCAAAATGATCTACGATCCGTTCTCATATACAAACTTCACATACATACATATATATTCTCAGATACATACACGTAAAAATTTTCAATATTAATACTTCGATAGCTTAGAATTATGCTCCAGATTTGAAATTTTGATATAGGATAGAATCAAATAGATCAGACAGTAATATTTCAATTGGATCACAATGCAAATGAATCCTAATTAAGCTTGTTACCTCAGAGTCTTTGAATTTTTCCGAAATATATCATTTTTGTTGATACGAAAAGAAATTCTAATATCACAAGTTCCATTAAAAAAATGTAATCATTATATGCCAACTAACATAGGAATCTCGTGGCCGTACATATACATATAATGCTAATTTCTATTTCATTAAACGTGCTCATTGTACTTTCTGCGTATCAACTGTTTGTATAAATGCATAAAATCCGCAATCTAACGTTGAAAAAAACTAAGTAAATTCATCAGACCGTGAAATGAAAAAAGCAAAAGAATATTACGTAAGCCAATAACACATCGATTTATGCTCGTCCAACAATACGATTATGTAAGACCGAGCGCACCTAACGTCAAATAAGCGTGCGTTCGTCGGTAATAAGTAGCGGTAAACAGATGTTTTTAACGTGAAAGCGTGACGAGGGTACCCACGATCTATCATTCCACTGGTTTGCTTCCCAAGCCCCGTGAAACGCACAATTTTATTATCGCGGAGACAACCGGTAAAAAGTGTACAATATCGCTAAACGTGGCAGACCGCGAAACTTGCGAAACGTCGGGAGGCCACGATACACGCATAATTTACAACTGTCGATGGCCGAGCACGAAGCGCGACTTTCAACGCCGGACAATCGATGATAAATATTGACTTAGTATTAGGTACGCGGCAAGGAGGACGACGGTACAGGTGTCGCGTAAAGTATGGCTGCAATTTGTTTGTGAACGAGCGAAATTTATGCGGATCGAGGGAAAAATAGAGAAGCCGCTGGCTATTATAGTTATCTTTAACCGAGCCACGCCGCGATGAAGTTCGCCGAACTTGTTTTCGAATTCATGGAACTGGCCTATATTTAAATCTCCACCCGCGAATAGCAAGGATAATCTTTTTACTAATTTCAATTATTGAACATTAGATATATTCAGAAACTTTTTATTATGTGTTTTGTAAAAAAAAAGTTATCTGTATTGATAGTCAAAAATTTGTATAAGAAATAAAATAAATTTTGATAACTGGGACGGAGTTTGGTGCTCACTTGATTACTTTACGAGATAGTAAAGCTACTCGATATGTAGACTGGCAATATCCCTGCACGTAAAACGTGTGAAATGTGACAATTTATGAAGCTATCACTTACTTCATCCATTTACAATTTAAAATGAACTTGGCGCGCAATCAACTTCATTTCGTAATTGAATAGTTGCACAACTTTTGTTTATCCTAAATAACTTGACAGCTTTTCTATGGATGTACATTGTTGCCTCTGTTTTGGTAATTTGATTTGACAGATTAAAGTTGGGGCAATTAACTTTTCTCTCTCTCTGTTATGATGAATGACATCGCTTAATTTTTCTACAACATTTTCTTTTTAATAACAGTGTTCCGATGAATTATTCTTTAATTCAATTATGTACAAATTAAAAGCATGAAGGATTTTGTGCCTCATTACGTTTAAACATAATATTTTTTATGTTAATCCACGTAGGTCACAGACTCGTATTGATGAAAAGCAATCAACGAATGAATAAAATAAGATAAAAGAAAAAAATGACACCAACCATACTCACCGGCGGTGTTGCTCAGGGAGGCGAGGGTCGCCAGACCTTGGAGGTTCGCGGGGTTGATTTCCGACGGGCTGGGTACAGCGGGCGCGGCCGCGTGCGCCGGGGTGGCCGCTCCTAGGCCTAAATGTTGTTGCAACAGCAGCTGATGTTGGACGTTGGAAAGTGCGTTCGCGCCAGCACCCGCTGCGACCGGAGTCGCCGCGCTCGTCGTCGCCTGAAGTTGTTGCAGCAGCTGCAACGATGCGGGCGCCAGGGCCGGTGTCGTGTCGTTCTGCAAACGATCCAGGTAGCCCACGGTTATTATGCCTGTTTTCACTGCGCACCGCTTGTATGGGTAATTGTTATGTAAAGACAGCATAGGTTGCGCAAGTGATTCGCGGAACGTAAGGTAAGCCGAGGTGCAGCTTGCAGTTGCTATGAGATGTCTAGTACGTGTAGGCTGATTCGAGGTAAGATCAATTTGTTCAAGACAAATAAACATTATACGCGAGCATGTATTTAAATGGAGATTACTAAGAGATGCACGAGCCCTCAAATAAAGGTAGTAAGAAAATAGCTAAATATTCACTGTTATTAGTAGACTGTACATTTATGCGCAAAATTATTCCTTCAAACAGCTTCAATTATTCCTTACAGTGAATATAATTCTCTTTTTACGTATTTCTAAACATTAAAAGTGTCCAATAAAAATTGTAATAATAAAACGAGACTGTTAAACGAAATTATTACATTATGAGATTGAAATTCTTATCGAGCGAAAAATTTCGTACGTAGAACACGTTTTTAAAATATTATCTTCGAATATCTACTTTTCGTCCGCGTGCATGTATGTATGTACGCGGGATACCCTTTGATTCATGTGGAAATATGAGCGTAATTTTGAAAGGAAAATAAATATGCGAGAAAGTATTTCATCTTCGATGCAAATGGGCTCTTTGATATCGGATAAAAAGGTTGGTTATAAAATATTGACGATACGGACGGTCAGATAATGCGGCGCCATGTTGACTCCTGTTATGTTCCATAGATTCGACTGCAGCTGCTGCATCCTTTTCTGGTCCTTTTCCTTCTGCGTGTCTGCAAATTTCACGACCAGCGGCGACGAGCATCCCTAGGCGAGACAAATTTAAATGATACATGTATTAGCCATTGTATTAAATGAAAATGAATGAATTGATAAAAATTTCTATACTTATAGAGAATAGGATAATATCCAAATATGAGTTATTACTATTATTTTTGTGCGGAACAGTTACCCTATCGTGAGTATTTCTAGCCCGGTATTATTATTAGCGATTAATCTTAGGTGAAGATTTTCGTTGGCCTACTTATTTTAACATCAATTGGAATATGAAGGTGAGCGCGTGAATAGATGGTCGCCGATTTTACTGGTTGAACTAACGAGACTAATTGTCTCTAATTTTGGAACAGCTCTCTGACAATGTACATACAGTCACTCTCATTAATATTTGAACACATTCCAAAATAGAACTATTCTTTTTAATATCGGGACAAATTCAGTTCCTCTCGTATTCTTAGCAAGAGTTTCATAAAAATTGATAAAAGCATAGGGAAGTTAACATGCAATAACTTTGCAATTTATCTTGCAGACCAATAGTTGTTGAGACATTTAAAATTTCTATTAACTTCTATGAAACTGTGAATATGCACATAATATCCTTAGGATTTTTTAGAACGGGATGGCAGAGACCCTAATAAAATAGTTAAAAATCATATCCTTTACTATTTTATTCCGGACTTAGCGTTACAAAATATAAGATAAGATCTAATTCTGCTCTCTTGTATTTAGACGATTAAATGCATGTTTTAAAAATGCATGACTCCTAAAATAAATAAAACCATTAAAGGGATGTGGGTATCGTAGCATGAAGTGATAATTAATAACCATAGCGAGATATGATGGTTATACCGTTGCTCTGAATCGCAGATCATAAAAGGAAACACGGGGCTGTTTACGTGGCTAATAGGAAGCACGAAATCGTGCCAGTTCAGTCGACCACGACGAGCAAGTTCGAGGAACCCGCGCCGGGAAATATTCATGATATCAAAATGGAATTGCTGTCGTAGCCGCGTGCCTTGGCACGATTTGCTTTCACCGGTTGAAATAGGTGCATCGCATAGGCGTGTTAGCGCGTTCGAGGGAAAGGGAGGAAACAATTCCGCAGAGTGTGTGGAATTCGCTTTAGAGAGTGCACCCGCCATTATACTTGCATCGAATTGCCTGATACTTCCGCTGAAACTTTTATTAGATCCGCATGGAACGGCAACCGAGGGACGGATTAAACATTAATTGGTAAGCAGGAAGAATCGTTCTATTTAGTTTGTGATGTACGATTTATTCGCCGAAATGGTCTCAGTTACAAATGCATCCGGAACTACGTAACGTAACCGTAATGCTTAGTAGTATTTTATGTTTTCAAATATTCGTTTACCGAAATCTCTGAACGTTTTATAAATTTAAAGTGTGCATTATCAAATTGATGGTCATCGACTGCTCTCTCGTTTCAGTCGAGTGTAATAAACCTTGAACGCCGATTTATTCGTAGAAATAATTCTAATTACGAATACATTTGAAATCGGATAATACGAGAATAACATTTAAAACGCTTCACGCTCCGAACCGTTCATTTATCTCAATCCTTAAGTATTTGATGAATTTCAACTGTACATTATTAAATTAATGAACACCGAGTGCCATGTAATTTTAGCCGGGCATAATAAATCTTAAATATCGGCTAACAATTAACTGACGGTTAACTTTTAGAGAATTTTCCTCGGAAAGTATCGTGTTCCGCTGTCTATTACGCCTTTAGTATGTCCTCCGTAAGGAAGCAGTGTAACTTGTCTTACGTTTGATGATGGATAGAACTTCGGCAAGGATGCAAAGTTTCTTTGAGGCTCTATATTATCAGGCACATCACTTTCGAGAAAATTAATCTCCAACAGAAATTACCCCTAACGGTAGTTAAGTTAATTAAATATGAAAATTAGTTTAATTAATCATTTTTCATCGAACCTGTACGTTAATATAATAATCTAAATTCCTCTGATTCGTAAAGTAAATTCTAACTAGAGTAGAAACTTTGTTAACCATATTTAAACTACAGAGTCTGCAGTTCGTAGCAGTCGTACAAATACGATGATCTGACGTGGTACAATCAGTTAGGACATAGGAAAATATTAGCTGTGACGAGCTTATTATTGAATTTTGCCCATGCGTGAATAGAGGTTGCAGACTGTCAGTCAAGGAAGTCATTGAAACGAGGGTAAAACGAAAAAAGAATCGGAGAGGCTTGCGCAAGCAGCTGTTAAAAAAGTCCTGGCATGCGTTTCGAATCATCAAAGCGTCAATCCGTTCGGTGACTTTACTTTGTACAGTTTCAGTTGCCGGCCGAGTTTAAATTAGTATACCTAAGAATTAGGCTCGCTCTGAATGACAATGGGACAAGCCTTAAAAGTCCACCATGAGAACATCTAGTCGAAATATATTTACCGAGCGTTAGGTTTCATTTTAACAAGGTCTACTTCAGCTGTAGATTTTCGTTCTTTAGGATTGAATTGAAACACGGTTTTTGTGAGAGGTTGAGGATATCTCCATATTAACGCCGTGTGAAAAACGGTAAAAGCAGGTTTAAGACGTACTATAGCGAGTTCTCTTGTTCAGTGGAATAACGTGAAGTTCGGTAACGAAACAGCTATTGTTACAACCGTTCCGAAAGCAAAAATAGGAGCTGTCTGGTGCGAGTGTTAAGTATAGAAAAGGCGGCAATTGTGCGTTTGAGTCCCAGACTCACCTCCATCGTTTGCGAGTGATGAAGAGCTTTAATGGCGTTGATCGCGTATTGTTTACTAGCGAAGGTAACGAAGGCACAGGCTTTACTTTTTCCGGTGCTGTCCCTCAGCACCGA
This sequence comes from Ceratina australensis, assembly GCA_004307685.1. Classification (NCBI taxonomy): domain Eukaryota; kingdom Metazoa; phylum Arthropoda; class Insecta; order Hymenoptera; family Apidae; genus Ceratina; species Ceratina australensis. The sequence goes on from SHCU01000079.1 coordinate 6,675, forward strand.
GCATTCTTCGATGGTTCCGTAGACGCTAAACATGTTCCTAACATCGTTCTCCGTGAACTTTTTCGACAGCATCCCAACGAACAGTTTGCGTTCTGAAAACAAAACATACGATCCCCATTAGTACATTAATATCCAATAGCGCCTTCGAAATTATTGACAATTTTAATATAAATTAATATATCAAACTTGTATTTTTGAGATTTAAATAGAATGTAATGTAGGCACTACTATTTCAGTTTGGTAGCAGTTTAAATAACTGCACTTTTACCAACATGTCAGTGCAAAAGTTTTCTTTTCATCTTTCACATAAGAATTTAAAACCAATTATTTGGTCCAATGCTAAATATTTATCGCAACAGGAATTTTTACGGAACGATTTCATTCAAATAGTACGTAGTTTGATACTATTCTACACCAACCAAGCTGTTTTGCTATTTATCAGGTAATTAAAAGATAGAATGCGTGTAGGCGTATCGTACGATAACTATGAACGTTTTGAAGATGACAGGTGACGAGAAAAGATAAAAGTGGCCGCGGTCAATATTTGTATAGGACCAAGAGAAAAGCCCCATCGAGGGAAAAGCCGCTTATGCAAATTCAGCATCGCATAGAGTCTCGTTGCACAGTGACGTAAAGTACCCTGGGTGCATCTCTGAATATCTTTATCAGCCCCCTTTCGTCTTTCTCAACCTCACCATTCTCTCGTACTCTAGCCACCATCTTATATGTATTATTCAAAAAATAAATATATATCTATACACAGTGTATGTTTCCATTTTTTCAAATCCGTATTCTATTACAAAAATCTTTAGTAAGATTTTTAGACATATATTTTGGGATTTTGGTTTTGAATATAAAAATTCTGATTAAATTTTTGGTCTTTGATAAGTTCAGAAATTATTTTATTTATTCAGACATAGTAGTTTATTCTAAGATGAGTTATATTAAGACGTATTCTAATATAAGTTAATGGAACAGAAGTCCGGGGGGGGCGGTAGAAAAATCCGTAAAACTCCGGAACCTCCACGTAAAGCCATTCACCGGCTTCGTGAAATTCAATCAAGAAATTATCCGACTAATTCTTTAAACGATTTAATCGCAATCCCATGCACGGCCGATTGGCAAGATTTCAACGGGTCGCAACAATTGCAGCACGCGCGATCGATTCTCCCTTAACCACTGTCTCTCTCGTACCCTCGTCAGACTCGATCACCTGTCCCGCGCCGAATTCGTTAACAGTACCTCGTTTCTTGGTTGCCTAACAAGCCGTGTTTCACCATCGGGTCCCGTCTCCCTCCTCCCTCCCCACAGTCAAAGCCTTTGACCGTCGAAAGAAATAATAAAACTGAAAATCAAGAGAACCGGCAATGGCCACGGTGAAAGGGGTTGGTACCGGGCCGACGGTGAGCCGGCCGGAGCGGGGCATGGGAGGACGAGAAACGAGACGGGATGGAAACCCCGCACATATTCGTCGATTGCGCCCGCAAACTCGTCCCCTGTTAACGATTTAATTACTTTCGTAACCTAACCGTATACCGGACCGCCGCCTCTCGCCACCACCCCGTCTCTCCCCACGCATCGTATCAGATTTTCCACGATGAAGCTCCACGGAGATTGGATTCGCTATACATATAGCCACGAATTATTTTCTACGAAAAAATTTCGAGCCCCGCCGGATATCTCGTCTTCTACCCCCACAACCCAACCCCGCCCGTGCCTCCTTTGTCTGGACGGCATCAAAACTGTGGGCTTCGCTGGAATGTTTATTAAATACCGAAGATGTTGTTCAGCTCTGGGGATCTTGCTTGCTTGCTTTCGGCTCGGACCGAAATTGGAAGGGAAAAGGAAGGTTCGGTTGATGGTGAAGCTTCATCTTTGCCGGTACAGGCAGGAAGAATGCATCGAGCTATATTCTATCCTATGGTTCACCGTATCGGCAACACTTTTTTAAATGTTAATTCTGAAACAGTCTATAAATCTATACTGTATTATCTTGATAAAGGCTATCGTTAGATTGTAATAATTTGCAGAGTGTCGTGACCTCTGTGCAATATGGTTGGATAGTTCTAAGATTGACTGTACTTGCAAATGAACGGAGGAGGTAGCCGGGCAATGTGAGCGGGGTAAGTGGTGAAAGGGGATGTTCTGGTGGAACGCATTGGATATCGTTGATTTAATTTAGTTGCCAGTACTATCGAGTATCGGATAAGGATGTGGAAATACCGTGGAAATACTTCCATTTCCTCTGGCCCATCTTTCCCTTCTTTATACGTATTATTTGTCTCTTTTTTTTGTTATCAGAAAGATTGCAATTACAAAAAATATGTTCGATGGAAATTCGTCGAAAAGAAAAACAAGTTACGAGATGTGATGGGAACGAGGTATGGTCGAAAATTTAATGCAACATGCTAATGAAAAACTGTATTAATTAGATGCATAGAGAGTTTCGAAAAATGTGGACCGATTCTCGCCTGTCGGAATTTTTGCTCACTTTTCATCGGATCTTTGAATGGTAGAATTCCCACTGCGGCTGATCCATTCATTTTCCAATTAATTTAGAATCCGCGACGCGACGGATGTTTGTAAACAAAAATGGCACGCACCGATATTTTCTTGTTTTCTCCCCGCCGCGGGATTTTTCCGGTCCTCTCGCCAGGCGTCCGAGCACGAAACCGTGCAAATGTTTGTAAATCAATTTTACCGTTTTATGTACACGCTGTTTGTTCCCCTAATTAAATCGCGTATTGCGTCTGCGGGATAGCCGCCCGCGCACGTTTCCTGTTGAATAAATTGGAAAAGGCGGACTCTCCAAATGCGATCGAACCGCGCGCATGAAAAATGAACACGCGTTCTGTCAGTTTCAGCCGTGTGCGCGCTCGAGACTAATTATTTCTCGCATTACGCGGCGAATGCTAAGGAACGATCTCCACACCGCCGTGGTTGTTTCATTAAACTCGTCATTTTCGGCGCCGATAATCGTGCCCAATTTTTCCCCCACGTTTCATTCATAGAATTGTGAAATAACTAAGACTTCAGATTAAGATAAAACACATGCAACCCTGCTACTTTTAACGTGCTAATCACGAATATGACTGTAGTTTTTTTTGCAATTTATAGAAAAATGCGGTGGATAGAAATTATAAAAAAATCATTCAACATCGAGGAATTAAAATACAATGAAAAAATAATTTATGAAATATAAAATAATTAGAATCGAACAATTTACCTATTATAAAATTATATATTTTGTATCAATTTTTATAACAGTATTAATTTCAGTCGCAAGACAAGAAGGTCGGTTGCCTGAAGATGTGATCAAAAATTTATTACGACCGGCTCGAATCCGCGAGGACCTAAGAAACGATTAAAACGTTCGCCTCGCTAAACCACGAGTTTCCGGTGAACGTTACGAAAGATTAGATTTGCGTTACTCCTTGTTTCGTATTCCGCGAGTCGCGACGTGGCTCGGCAACAGGGCCTGGCGTACGGATATTCTTGGTTTCTTACCGCCTCGCTTCCGGGGGAGCGTAGGGGCACACTTCGCGGTACTTTGCCAGAATGAGAATTAACTTTGATAATTTGATTCTCGGCTTTGGCCACGTTCAAACTAATTGAATTTCGGGCCGAGTTGAACCATGGTGTTGCTAAGCTGAACGACTGGCCCCCGTGGCTTATGTGTAATATATCTCTGTCCATATCTACTAGCATCGGCTAGACCCACTGCAGTAATAACTATACTATATCGTGTCATTAATCGACGGAGTTCAATCAATTGAATCAAAATCTCACAGAAGATTAAATCTTATACATTGATCTAATTTAATGATTTAACATTACTTGTTATATGCTCTTACTTGTTTAGTGAACGTGTATTATATCTGTACTTGCAAGATGTTCTCATTTTACATGCTTGAACTGAATAATTAATTCGAGGAAATATTTATTGTTTGACAATCAGTACATTTGTAATTGTAAAATGTTTTTTCTCTCATTTAAGAGATATTAAATCGACATAAACTCTGATCCGCGTCACGAATAAAAAAAGGATGAAGAAACTAGCAATATAATTTTCTATTCGGATTAGCACTAATCCATCCTTTTTTCTATTGTAAGCATGACCCACCATTAATTAATTGACTATCACTGAAAAACATGCTCGTTAAACGACACGGGACAAGACAGTGTTTATCCTTTTGAAAAAAGAACAGCTCAGGGACGAATCCCGTCTTCCTCGAGCGGTAAATCGTCCAATATCTGTTACACGAGCTTAAATGAGCTTACGCCGCCTCGTGTGGGGGAGTCACGCTCGTAAACTCTCGTCTTCTCATAATTTATTCTCCCGGTACGAGAAGCCGCGATGCACCAGGCACGGGACACGGGTTACAGCGGTTGAAAAAAAGTTCGCGTCGAAAGGTGCAACGGCAACGACAGCGAGGGTGGAACCGGCCATTAACGCGATTGTGTAATAATCTCGCGGCAACCGAGGTATTTTTAGCCTCGCTCGATTTACGACCATTAACCTTTCTGTCTTCCTCCTTCGGTTCATTTAAGTTCGCTCTTCCTTTCTTATTCCATTTCTCAAATAGTTTTTACACACAACGTTTATTATAGTTTTATGGTGTCTCGTCAAAGCGCTAAAATTTATTTGCGTGTCTTACGGTAGTAGATAAAATTGGCATAACAGTAAATTTTACGACGGTACAACCGTTTAGTAAAAAATTTCAGTTCGACCGACGAAACGAAAAAAAAAACATCACAGGATGAAAATCGAACAAGAGTTGCTGTCGCAAAACCTGTTGACATTGAACGAATATATCGTGATGGCTGCTGCTGTCCGATACGTCGAATCACGTAGATGGTGTCGTTTGGGCATAGGTATGCAGTGTGCGGCTCGTCATTAGTATGTTGGTTGCCGTGCGCGCAGGATGTGACGTCAAAAAGTGGCAACGATTTATAGAGAGCGACGAATTCCGATTAGTGAAACGTTTCAGCTGCCCGCTGCTGACGACGACACGGATGCGGCTGTAAATTTTCTTTTCATAAAACCGAACGTGACCAGAATTCACCTTTCACCGTTTCCCGATCTTCCCTTTTTACAAATTCAATGGAATGGGAGCTGTGGCTCCCGCCGCAACTCGAAAATGTTCAGGAAACGACCGTCACCGCATCAAGTATAAATAAGTACTTATCATTTTTATGTAAACTCGTTCCGCTGCGAGTGTGAAAACTACCTTTACAATAAATTAACTATAGTTCGTTTAATAAACAAGTTATTTCGCGATGATCCAATTTATCGTAAAGATATTTTTATTGTATGGCCGGTCTAAAAAAATTTTGCTCTCAATGATTTCACTGTCCTAAGAAGGTTGCTGACTTGACATAGTGGAGTAGACTGGCAATACCTGCTGTACAGATGTAAATATTTGGTCTTGACTAAAGAAAAGCAGCTTTGACTTTTTTATTATTTTCGTTTTTCTAATGGGGGGAGGGGGGGGGATCTCGTTTTAATTATTTACCTAAAAAGATTGCATATAGACGAGAATCAGCCTTGGTTCGATGACCAGCCTCAAACTGTTACCCAGGTACTATGCCTGATATAAGAATTCTTGTTCCATATTTATTATCAGCATGATAAATTGTATAAGAATTAGTATATGTATAGAAGTTTTTTGTGGGCTCTGTAATCTACCGACGCAAAGAATGGTTTACCCTAAGTACATATCGAGTTCGGTTCTCTTATTCCGAGCGCCACGGAAGCTTATGCATACCTCGTTATCATTCTAAAGGCACGCGATCGACTCGCGTGCTACCGTGAGAAATTGATTTTTCGTTGGCACGTACGCTCTTTTCCCTACAGAAGAAACGATACGGATAGCGGGGACCCATTTTCAGGTGGCGCAGTTTCGCGAGAGATCCCGGCTTCAAAAGCGGCATACGCTTGAACCGTCGTATTTCCTCGATTCCCTGCCGCTGCGACGACGTCGCGGCACGCTGCACCGGCGCGGCGGTCCGTATATTCCGTGAAAAAGCCGTAGTCGCGCGGCGTCGACGTCGCCCGTTGCCTCGATTCACGAATATCTTTCTCGCGACAACGATTGCGCGAACCTCCCAGAGAAAATGGGATCATAAATTTCGTGATCGCGACTACCGCGTGGATCCGGTTCCCGGTTTTGAATTTTGCGCGTGTTGTGTGTCTCTTTTAAGGAATAAATGCGCGATTCAACGGAAAACCGACGTACATAAGTCACGTGTTCTCACTTTAGAGGTGCCTGAGGCTGTTCCAGGTATTGAAAATAAACGATGTCGTTTCTACTTTGTCACGATTTTTTTTTCTAGCATGGCGTGTTAATTTCATAAATATAGGAATACTGAGAAACATTTTTGATTGCATGTTCATTTGCCCTAATATATATATTAAAGTGACTGATATTAATATTCAAACACATTTTAAAACACAACAACTTTTTGGGCAATGGAACTAACAATTTCATTTTGTTTGTCATTTTATAAAGCCTGGTTTATTATCATAACATGGATTATCTAAATCTAAGTTATA
>SHCU01000079.1:27137-57793 GCA_004307685.1 Ceratina australensis
ATCTTGTTACTTAATTTATGCAATAATCGAAACAAATTAAAAATTCTTATGGATTTATGTAGATGCACATCCTCTCTAGATACTGTCTGTTGCACCGTATACCGCGTCTAGCGACAGTCAGTCACAAGATCCTGTAACACGGTACAACTGCGAAGTTCTAGATACTTAAAACAAAACAGAAAGTTTTTATAAAACGTTAAATAGCCTGTTGCGAATGATACAGAAAGCAGTGTATGGAAAGTATTTACAATTTCAGTTTCCTTTCATTAGTACAGATGTATGAATGTTTCTGTAACTGACTGTGCCTATCCTCCAAGCCGCTTAGATTTAAAGGCTCATTATGTAACTTCCCGCGTGCCAGCTTATAAGGAAGTCAAGGATGTTTGAAAGTGTAGTCGTTACAGTGTACTTTTCCCTTGGCATTCTTCGAGATATCCTCGCGATTCGCTCTCTCTCTCTCTTTCCCTCTCCCCTTAATTCTATCTTCTCGTAAGGGAGTGTATTGAGTAGTAGTATAGGCTCAACGATCAAAATTTATTATCTATATTCAGCAATGAAACATATTATCATTTAATTTAGAGACAGATATAACAGAAATGTTTAATGTCCGATAGATTCATCGAATTTGAAATGGTACTTCAGATACGTCTATACTATGTCACGAGACCATATTATAAAGTTACAAATTTTTATATGTAAATAGATTTCCAACTTGTTCAATTAAGTTTGTACTATGCAGCGAATCATGTTAAGATCACTCTTTAAAAAGCTTGTAGACAATCTGCCGACCTCCCTTTTATTGATACTGCATCTCGAAAATTTTCCTATTTATTTGAAAACTGAAACTTCTGCCATAAGCAAAATATTTAAAAATTCCATTACCTCGATATCCACTAGAATAGAAGATTACTGTTGCTACATTTTTTAATAATGATGGTCGTAGCTAGAATTTTTGTTCACACCTATTCGTTCTTTCTAACAAAATTAGGTAAGCTAGGATTAAAATCCTGAACCTAGTTATGAAGAGGCTGCAGATTTTTAAATAAAATTCTTTGAACTATGTTTTATGGAATATAGTATAACTATTCACAGAGTTTTCATTGTGCAGGATTTACATCAGCTGTCTTATGTACTTCTCAAGATACATTACATACTCTATAAATGCAAAAAAATTCAGGACGTTGATATGAATAATGAGATAAACTTGTTAAAATAATGCACAATCTGTTATACAACGGAAAAAAATTACATTACATCATGCAATGACTTATCGGTTCTCGCATTTGCAACAACTTATATAGTTTTACAATGCAACATATTTCGTTAGGTAGCGTATAAGCAGTTTCTTCAATAACAGAGTGGATATCGATAACAAGTGCCGACGACATTTTGTTTAATTACTCAGAAGATGTTTCCTGATGATGACTCACTCGACGTTAGTCGTGTTCCGAGAGCCGATTAACTGTAATAAATCATCTCACGTTGCGCCGTAACTTGATGCGGCTCGTTCCTGCGCACAACGAAACGGACGGGTCGATGTTTCCCCAGGATATTCGTACTCCGTTTTTATCACTGCCACGAATGCTAACATTTTTTTTATTTCAATCTGCGAATCGCAGACATATTATAATACTGATATCGATTCGGGTTCCAGGAGCTTTTAATGCATGGTTAATTCTGCCGTCGACTTTTCACATCAACGTACCCATTGAAGAATATACACTGTTCTTATCTATTGTCTATCATTACTATTTCAATCTATCGCTTGCGTGCACGTCTGCACCTACGCCGTGGAATTATTTAAGAAAAAGATTTGATCAACCAGCTGATGAATTCACGTGCGATTGTTCTACGACCTTGCTGCATTGTCTTCGCTCATTCCTCTTGATAGATATGCTACGTTTGCATTGACAATACGTGCATGACATGTCGTCGATCACTCGGTTGACGATTAAAACACGTTGCTCTCGAGTACAAATAAAAGAAACACGACGCATTTCAAGGGCATCGTTTTATAAATAACGCGTGCATAAATTCTGCAAGTAAAATACGATTAATATGCAAATTACACGAGGCTAGAAAGTACATAATGTTGTTATAAGTTAATTGATCCCATAGTATATATTATTTTGGACTCTGTTTGTAATTAATTAAACGTTAATTCGAGACGATTCATGATTAACCATAGCCTATTAATAATAATCATTTATTAATCTAATACATCTATATTCTACATTAGAAATGAGATTGACACGCATTGAACGAACAATAAATACTTATTGTTGCAACGCAAAATCCATACTGGAAAAAATGGACGCAACAGCCCGAAGACTTATTTGCCCTGTATTCATTAATTGCGAAATTAAGTCGAGCATGATCGTATTGTATTACAAATGCATTCATATGCATACTGAATTCGTGAACTACTTCCAAGCTACTAGTTTCGCTTATCATTTCCTTGCCATTCGCAAAGATCTATTGTCATTGAGCGTAAGGTTGGTCATAAAAATGCAGGAAGTCTTTTGGAACAAGATAACTTTATAGATACCGTGCCAAGCAACTGAATTTCGTTAGGCGGCTTCAACTGTAATATCCAAGGATAATGGTTTAAAAATTAAAATTGATCGAATTAACGAAGAGAAAAGTGTAGGTCATGATTTTTAATTTAACTGCAGTTCACAAATAGTAACATGGCATAAAAATTGAATCGTTATATTCTGTTTATAGGTCCACGAATAACGTAAATTCGAAATTGAAGGGCGAATGTAGAGTCAGGTGCACAGCCCTGGTATTGTACGTGCATTTGTTAATTATTCAGACACATTTTACTTTATAGCAAATAATACATATTTATTTTATAGCAAATGCTTTCAGTAAAGTGCATTTTGCATTGAAGTACCGTGTAACAGTTAAATTGATTACAGGATTAATCTGCTATTGAAGCAAATATCTGCGTATTTTCTATAATTTGATTAATTCATTATGAATGTAAACGAAGTTAGTGATAAAAGGTACAAACCAAATGTATTCATTCAACAAGACATATATTCGGCTAGCAAGAAAATGATTTCGGTTTTCACAAATGCAGTAGAGTTTTAAAAACCGAAGTTAATTTCTTGTAAGCTCAATAGAATCCAAAAAACTAAATGTGCGAGCCATTTCCTGATTTACATATCTATTACATATCTCCATGAAAAATTATACTGTGTAAAAGCAAATAGATAAAGGAGTGTTAACGTAAGTTTACCACGTGCCAAGTAAAAAAAGAAGGAGAATTGTTCTCAACTTAAATTTTTTTTTAATTTAAAGAATCTTTCAAAGCGTAAAGAAACACGGAGTAAAGAAGAGCTTGGAAAGCATACATTTTTTATACGGTACCGTTACATGTGGCTGGAAATTAATCAACGGAACAACGAACGCGTACCGAGTACAGAGGCGTATAGAATTAATGTTCTTTCTTTGCATCGTTCTAACCATCGTAATCAGTGTCGTCAGTATTTTTCTTGCTTTCAATAGCTATTTCGATTTCAAGTCTTCTTTCCCCACTTAATACTAAACCCATTAATATATTCTACATATTCCTCTCATATTTTTCATATTTGAATGCAATTTTATCAGGTTTATTAAATTCTTCCAAGTGCTTCTTTGATTCACTGGATCTAATATATGATTTTGCCACGTTTTGATAAAATTATACCTGACTTGCTCACATTGCTTATAAGTCCGATAATTCTAGCTTTGGCTTACGTTTCATTGTCTGTTTTAACAAACGATGGCTACTTCACATTTAGAGCGATATTAACAAAGCATAAACGATTTTTAAGTAATTTTTCCTAGATTACAATATGTATTTGATATCGTATTTATTAAAAATAATACAGGAGATATTTTGCATATATGCGTACAAAAAATAATATAAAGATTAGCTGAGTCGATTGCTATGTAAGTTTGAAGAACATTTAAACGCAGAGGCAAACGAGCGGTAATTATGTTCAAACAATCGTCTACGTGAAAAATTAGCAAAGGCTCGTTAAAATATGCTCGAAATAGATATAGCGCAATAGACTTGCACGTTTAGCCTTCAATACGGCAAAATTGACGTGGCTTCCTGATGACATAGTGTTATTTGGGAGTCAGGGTACAGTGGTCGTACCGCTAGCATATTCAAGTTATTTACTTGTGAAACGCGTTGAAACGGCTCTGCCTTCTGGCTAGACGTGCGTAAAATAAGAACTAGACGGGGGCATTAATTAACCAGGCTATAATTAAAGCAGTGCTCGTGTATTTTTCTGTCGTCTTGCACTTTTTCTATCCCTCTCTCTCTCTCTATCTCTATCTCGGCTTCGGATTCTTTGCGAAGGAAACGAGGACGTTGCAAACTTGTTTCACGAATGCACTTAGGTTGCAAAGATTTTAGAATATCTGTACTATTCGAGTAATTCGATACGATCAACAAGGTTACATGGATAAAGAAAATATTGTAGACTTTTGATTAGACTTTAAAATTCGTTTTTGCAGCACTTCTACTAAGTATGTGTTTAGCTAACCTTCGGAGAAGTTAACGATGCCTTTTTCAAAAGCTAATTCAGTTTCTTATCATGTAATTACATTTATGTGTACGATACAGATGAATCATTATATTAATTATACATATTTAAATCGAAATTAAGCATTTAAGTCATGCCATTTTATATGCTCTTTGTTTATCTCCTAAACGATGTTTGATAAAAAATATATCCTTCGGAACGTTATGCTGGATCTAACTTACTCTGAAATGTAGTATACCTTAATATGCTTGATGAAGGCAAGTGGTCGAGTCGTAGCCGAAATATTTTTAATAGGGTACTCAAGTACAATTCTTGCAGCTCAAACGATTTTGACTAAATCATTCTTTTAATTACTTTTTCCTACGATTCACCTTAATTCGATTCGAGATTACTCTAATTCGATAGTTTTACCTCCGATGGATATACGACCTAGATTACGTAAACAGTGAACGACACACGATTCGAGTGACACTGCAATTATATAGCTGTAACACCTTACACTCATTGATATAAGTTGCTTATTATCGGCTCGAGAAGAAGTATCTGTTTCATAGGTCATTCCAATTAATTCCTGTTAAAATTGTTGTTGAGGTTATGATCAAAATTCTAGATCACACTAACATTCAGACTCTCTATCTATAGAATGTATTTTCATTTTCTATTGGACGAGTCCTGCGAATGGATTAAGTTCTAAACAGAAAGGGAGAACGACAAATTATAACTGAAGTGATTGTATACGTCGGCCAGACTCGGCGATACCTTTATTTTATTAATAGTGATGGCTCAGACGGTGCACGCAACGCGGCCACGTATATTTATGCAGATATATACGTATTTATTCATTCTATTCAACGAACTGCTTCCAACATGAGCGTTTATAACGTCATTATTCCCCGACGCATGAACCTTTATAATCGCGAATACAGTTTGCTCATTCTCATCGATCGGTTTATAGATGTCTTCGCTCGATAACAGACGTAAAAAACGGAAACAAAAGGAACGTGATTACACGTACGGTATGAACGTTTTGTAAGTGACGAAAGGAAATTTAATTGTTGTTACGAGTTAATAGGTTAATCAAATCCTAACAGTAATGTTCAACTGTCTTAGTTCAAAATATTACTGGTTAGTTATATCTATTTGCAGCTTATGTATTACGCATGAATTGTGTCAAAAACTTTACTGTTCAACGATCATTTTTTTATTTGAAATTGACGATTGACTTTTGTCATGTAATTTAAATATTCACGAATGATGTAAGTAGATTCATCGTGTTCTTTGGAAACAATGAAACTGGTTTGAAAATACCAATCGCGACACTGTTTCCACAGTTACGCAGTTCGCATGAGAAATTAGAATATACAACGTATGCAGTAATATACGTGTACCGACGTATATTGTAAAGTACAGTACGATTTCTGCTTACGTAAAAGATTACTATAAATTATTGACTTACGTGAAGTGCGTATACCTAGTTTCATTATTCAAATGATAGCATCGTCAGTGCATATACATAGATGCTTACGAAGGTACTAGTAAAGAAATTGACAGTTTAATGGACTATCAACGGCATATGTATACGAAAACTGCTATTCCTGTTTACGAATATACGTACAACTGAACAACCGTGTAAAGAAGAAAGTAATTTACTAATAGTTGGTAATAAAATATTTCCAAGAAAAATTGTAAACAGACCTTTTTGTGGATAAAAAACCGATTAAGCGTACATTTATATGTTTGCTTTTAATTATACCCAAAGTTTCGTCCCATAAATTACCACGAATTAGTCGATAATTTAACGATCTATCAACGATATCTATATATGTATATGAGGGTATAGCTATTGCTTCTCACGAATAAAAATGCTACTGAATAAATACGTATTACAATGCTACAAAAGTTGGATTCACCTTTTTGACACACTGAAGAAAGTTACAGGGCCAATTTTTGCATCAACCTAACACAAACTGATATATTAATCACTGGTGTGTACTAAAAATCGTTAAAAGAATTTGTTGTCAATAAAAGAAGTATTACAGGTACCTTTATATTATCAAGTACAAATCAATTTTTTTACTTGAGTNTATTGCTTCTCACGAATAAAAATGCTACTGAATAAATACGTATTACATTGCTACAAAAGTTGGATTCACCTTTTTGACACACTGGAGAAAGTTACAGGGCCAATTTTTGCATCAACCTAACATAAACTGATATATTAATCACTGGTGTGTACTAAAAATCGTTAAAAGAATTTGTTGTAAATAAAATAAGTATTACAGGTACCTTTATATTATCAAGTACAAATCAATTTTTTTACTTGAGTATAATCTATTCTCTTTTAATGTGTTCGATTTTTAAAAACTTCTGTGACCAGAGTTTCATCCTTCAAGTTGTCAAAAATTTGCGAAGAGAGTAGCGAACAAATTGACTGCTCATAAACATGAATGCAAGTTAATAAACATGCACAAACTTATGTACTACTGGTAATAAAATATTCCCGCGCACTAAACAGAATTCTTTATAAACAAAAAAGTGATATATGAAGAGATTTATAACCTTCGTATAATCTGTTTCCCTCAATTTGTTTCAATTTCTACGTTTATTTATTATGACTCGTGTTTTATCCCCACATTATCGGGGTCGTACCGACTGACACGTTAATTGAATTAAATTGAACAGATTATGATACCTGGGACGGAATAAGGTGTATTTTGCGGTTGCGGTGCCCAGTAAGCTTGACTGATTGCAGGATAATGACTTTTCGATCCAAGGCTAGGCGCGCTGTACTGCTTCCGGCTCTTCATCGCCATCGTTGCACCTTCGTACACGTGCAGCGTGGCGCGGTAAATTTCAAAGTCCCCGGCTCGAGTCTCCCCCTCTTTGACGCTCCTGATAATGTTATACTCGGAACTCACACACACCACCGTGCAACGACCATTCTTTTAAAAGGATGACCAGTACAATTTCAGACGAACTCGCAATACCTCTCGTTTCGTTTTTCAGTGTACACACTTCCCCATGTTGAAACCACTGTTTAAACGGGCGCAATCGGTTGAAAAATAAAAGGTGGAATCACGCACGAGCTGCCGGACAAATCACGCACGTCCCTACACGGTATAATTACGCCTGTCGCACGCAACGACGAAACGCGTGTTCCGTGTCCGATTTTACGATTATTTTCCGCAAACGAACCTTGGCCTTACGTAATATACCGATGATTACGCAATGCTCGTGGAAAACAATCGTGGCGACAACAATCGGCGTTGGTAACCGGGGCTGCGGCGGGAACTCGTTCCTGACAGCGATAACGCGACGAAACTGACGGCGGCCCGGTGCTCGCCAATGAAAACGAAACGGTGTTGCCGAGCGAAAACGTTTCTTCTTCCATCGGGAACGTCGCGCGTCGAACCGACCCCCGGCGTTTGGTCAGCGGGTATCGATCGATTTTACGGTCGAGTCGATCGCGTGCGATCCGACGTGGAACAAACACCCGGGAGAATAATGCTGGCGGACAAGAAGCCGTCGGTTTGGTAGCGAGACTCGAGCACTCGAAAATAGAAGCCCCGTCCGGTTTTCCAGGAACTTTTGCCCGTCGTGTCCGTGAACGACGATGATAAGACACGTAACGCGCGACGTCGCTCCTCGTTCACCACGCGATTCACCTTCCCCTCGTAAAACTTTTCGCAGACGGTCTATACCGTTGCCATCGGCGAATGCACGATCGATCGATCGACCGACCGACCGATCGATTCAATTTGACGCGCGCTTACGCTGTATCTCTCACACACGCGCACACGAGAAGTAGCGTCGAAACTTGACGCGCACGAGCGCGGTTACTCTCTGTATGTATGCGACGGTTCTCGCCGCGGCGTTCACGAGCGAGCGGGTTTTTATGTGTTACGGTCGTGAACGGGACAACACGCGCGACCGCTGTCTCTACCGGTCGCCGTGACCGCACGAACGAACGGTAGGGAACTCCGTTGCTCGCTCGACGCTCAACAAGTGAGAGAACCGGCGGCAGCGTGCTCCTCGCCTCAAGCTTCCACCGCCGCTTCGTCACTTCGTGGCTCTTCGTGCACTCACGGCTGTGTCCCATCCCTCTCCCCTGGCCACGTTTCGCCCACAACCGCCCCCTCTTCTGTTTTCGTCTTCGTGCCGCGATCCGTCTTATTCGTTTCTTCCTCTACTTCTAGTTCGCCTCCTTCCTTTTCCCCCCTTACTATCTTTGATCGGGCTCTTCACGCCTCCTTCTTTCTTCGTACATGCGTAACTAAGTGTGTAACTATATGTATAAATGAACACTGTTTTCCAACCCTCTTCAGCGTCAATCTTCCATTTATGGGAGCTTTTAAATATGCGAAAGATTGAGGTTGCATGTACCCTTGGATAAAAACTAATGATAAAGTGTTCGAAGTTTAATAGTTATTAGATATCGCTTCAATAAAATGCTATGCAAAATTTTTGATAATTCGTGAAGCTATTAAACGAGTTAATGCAATTCTGAATTGAATTATTATGTTGAAATTTCATGAATAAGATAATAGCACATGCCCATAAGTGTGAGAGCCGAAATTTAAAATATGAATTTACCAGGTGTCTTTTATATCATATTATTTTCGAATTACTTCAATTACTTCAATTCGAAGTGTGGTGAAATTCTATGGCAAACTGTTAGATAATATAAAAATGTTTGTTTAATATCTGTATAACTGAACAAGTGAACGAATTATTTTTTATTTATATGCCTATGGCGTTTATTTGATTTATTGTTTCCGATCATGATCGAGGGTGAATATTGAATGCACGTATTACGTATGCGTTATCTGAAGTACATAGCTGTGGTATTGAAGGAAGTCATTTTGCTTGGTTAAGTAACGCGATGATGGAATGAGTAACTGATCCTTGAGAAGGAATATTATACGTGCCAGTGTTTCCCGTCGTTTACATAACCTGGTGTAACTTCGTACAATGGTAAAAATAAGCCAATCCTTAGTGTTAAAATTTTAATAATTATAAAAAACGAATTTAATTACTTTTAGATAGTCCTAACTATACACTCTATCACTCATTGTTCAAAATAATATCTAAATTTCCTAGAGATATGAGTATATTAAATTTTGCCAATACATTGTTACACGAAACATAAGAAGTAGGCTATAAAAAAATAACAGCCTTAAAACACGATAATTAAAATACTACGTAAACTTCAAATATCATAATTGCAAGGATTTCATAATTGCTCAAGCTTGTAACCATGTGATCAAATATTTCTTATCCGTTTAGTTCTTGAACCCTTCTTTATTGGCCCAAATTTTAGTCACGGATTTGCAGTTCGAAAAATCTGATGAAAAAGGATTTTCAGTGCATGCATGTGTGTAACAATGTCCATGCCTCTTGTGCTTGTTAGTTGCGTTTTTCAGGAATCCATAAACCGATTCGTCACTATCTCTTATTAATTCGGGATTATTGCTTCGCTTCCTGGCGGGTCAAGTAAAACGTCTATTATTAATGGCAATAATCGGTTTTTGTTAAATAACAAGCGCCTGTGCTTGATCCGTACACATTCAGAATCAGATCAAAACAAATTGTAAAGTAAGGAATAAAAGATTTTTAATCGTATTTACAAAATCTCACAAAATTTCCGATACACAGTAATCGTACGTGCAAATAATGGGTGATCTAAGTAGGATATTTGCAGGAAGATAATTTCTGACCTTAATTAGCCAATACGTGAAATAATCAATCAATCAGAAAGACAATCCGTGCAATCTGTTGTGCCGAGTTTAATGTTCGGTAAACGATATCTTTCCGAAGGGAATTTCGCGTTCGTTATATCGCGGGCCAAGACAAATAACTCTATTTTGACAATCGTAATTAAGTTAAAATGATGCGCTTGAACGTTGATAAGCGGTAATTGATATTTGCAATGCGTGCGATGCTAATCCGGCGTCGGGTGTACAGCGGCGTACACAGGTATGCGCGCACGGTACATATGTAACTGGCCAGAAATATAATTGTGCTTGTTTATGAGTAAAGTTCGGTGCCAACAGAGACCGGCGTTAATGAGTCATGGCTACGACTGATTATCATTTCGACGTGGAAACCTTTTTAGACCGAGATACGCTCTAAAGCTAATCGCAACGTGTCCGATAAAAATTCGAAGAACTGTTAATAAAAAATTCCACCTTTCTCTATCTAACATCACAATTTCGGCTAGCGTGTTACAAATGAATACAAAAAGACATAAGCTTCATGCAATATTATCTCCAAGCTTTCGTGCCTTTTGGACTGGATAACTTCAGTTCAGCAACTTGTTATCTCCGACGATTAAAATGTGCATCGATATTTCGTCGAACTATTGAATTATTTAAACGTGGCATAAAATACAAGTATCTCATGCAATGCAAATTTCTTTAAGTGGTCGTTTAATATACGCAATCTATGAACTTGGTTTTTGCTTGCGCTTTTTGTTATTTAGAATGTAATTTCCGCACGTTTCCATAAAGAAACTCCTTTTCATAGGTGAACATAAGTTATTATAATAAGCATTAAGTCTTATACAATCATTTCTCTATTAACAGTTCTCGTATCGATAGACATTTATCGATTATCATATATATCGATTGACATTTTATGATTAAAACAAAATACTGTTGATTTTTTTATTATATTACTCACTAATTAATAAAATAAGATATCATACGTTCGTGTATGAAAGAACTCCATTCCATAGCTGATTACGAAGATACGTATTGCAATAATAATTATCATTTACATAATAATTTCTGTATTATTGAAAACTGTTTGTCATGTTAACATGATTTTTGTATTATTGGAGATTATTTACTTCGTGCATTTTACGCTGCTATTCTTACCAGGCAGATAATATTGGAACATTATTATAATAATAAAAAGAAACCGTGGACCGTTTTGTTGGGCCGTAACAAGGGATGAAATTCGGGCAGTGAACACGTTACCGTTGATTAAATGCAAGCGCGAGCGAAAAACGAAGCGATAGGACGCGATGCAATGCGTCAAATGTATGGGTAACAGGCGCATTCGCGATGCACCACGGTTGTGCAGGGGCGAAAACATCGATAAATCGATCATCGCTTCTGTTTTTAGTACCCCGCGCGGCGGGTTACTTTGCAAATCAATTTTCCTCCCCCGTGAAAAATCCGCCATTCAAGTGCGATGTGCGCAGCTGCTCCGTAAATTGACGTTCATTAATATATTATCGAGCCATGAAGGGCTGTTGTCGCTGCCACTTTTTAATACCGGCGAAACTTTTACCAACTCTATTTTCCATTATTTCGCGGTGAAAAACAATATTTTCATATAACACTCTTTCCAATTACAAAACAAAATAATTTAATTGCGTAGACATTATCATCAGCGTTTATTTTTTAACTGTTGATATCAATTTTCAATATTTTCAATAATATTACATGGGAGTACATATATTATTATCAGTGTTTTATCATTTAATCCTTTGCACTCGAGAAATTTGTCTGAAAATATTTAGTGAATTTTTTTTATAGCTAATTTAAAATGAGCACACAAATTAATCCTTAAGACTTAAGAAGACTATATGTTAAATGATACAATATTATTATTAATTTTCTCCTTCGTCAATTTTCACACTGAAATGTATACATTTTATTTAGGCAATAATTTTATAAAGCGGTCGTCTCTCGGGCGAAAAGTGGTAATAATGAATATCAATGTTTAATATTAAGAGTTTAGCTATCGAATTCTGGTCGACAGTAGGACGGTAAAATTAGCTTAAATTACTTCGAAGCCACGCGTTGTTTTATGCAAATGAACCCCGTTGGCATGGGATCAGCCTGATTCGCGGGTTGACGGTATTGATCGTATCGATTCGATATCAGTCGGATCACCGACGTCGGTATCGACGGCTGGTGGAATCAGGCAGGGCACGAGGTCATCGTTGGCTGATATCGAAGTTTCATGGATATTTGTGGCCTGTTCCTCACGAGCGACTTCGACGATGCATTATTTATACGCGGCCGCGCGTATCGCGGTACATCGTCATCATCGGAATATATACATAGGCGCATTATCGATGAGCATCCGCGCGTCGTCGCGTCGACGCGGTGCCGTGGCCGTGGCGTGCGCGCGGCTACGACTTGCTCGAGACGCCCGCGCAGTCACCGGATATCGCCCGATAGGGACGATTTTTATTTGAATTTCCGACCACGATTCCTCCCCATCTATCCGTTCCACCGTATCAATCGAATCGGCGCCGGCGACGCCTCTCTCGTAGGTATCGTACAAATTCGATTGTTTCGCGGATCGCAATTGGATTTGCCCATCACCGCGGAATTGTCTTTGCTCCATTCATTCTTCCTCTTCAGATTTCAGACGTTTTCCAAACGGTAGGAGGTCCATACAAATATGGATAAGGCGTTCATATCGTTCGACTATGAATTTCAAATTAAATGAAATAATTGTTTGAAGCTTCGGAATTTATTAGACGGCGTAGCTCAGGATTCTCCTCGACTTACGTTGATCTTATAACTAGTCGGTAACAATAATTGAAATCTGATGATCAAAACGAAGTAAAAACAGAAATATTTGATGGGATGAGTAGGTAGCTGCAAATGAATAAGCATGATTTTCTTTACCCGCGTTTTCGTTAGTGAGTTAGCTATGTCAATAATTGAAGGTTTTTATGCAAACTTAGATTTTTAAATTTGTATTATGCAATTTAAGAAAACCATCTTATAATCTTTTAAAGATCATTTTCCTATTGACAAGATTTTCTAAGTTGTCAATGTAACGAAAAAATACTCTAACTCAGAAGCCCTTTTTCCTAGTTGTATGGATCCTGACATAATTCATTATACGCAGTAAGTTGGTCATTCCATTTTTCGGACTCTGTCGTCAATATCGTAGTTCAACGTATTTGAAATTTTCATAGATTTTGTATCAGTCTTCTTCGTTTCGGGTTTCTTACAATATCCCTATATTATTATTAAAATTTTTATAGAAAATGGAAATGGTATATCTAAATCAGGCCCTATTGCCTCGCACGAAATTTCACAAAGGATACAAAATTTACAACTAACGATCAGTAGATAAACATATAACAAGATCCGTGGAAGAGGGCGGCATTAAACGTGAATAGGTAAAGGCCAGATACGATCTGAGGCAGATACCACGAGCCCTAACCGGAGTGCATGAGATGCGTATAGTTTGCTACCCCATTACGAGCATTCAGCAGGCAAACGCCGATAAGCAATGAGTCAATGCGCGTATAGAATCAACGAGGAGAGGGACAATGACGCGCGTTCCATTATTCATGGGGCCGGCTGTTTGCTTTCTTACGAAGTTTAGATCTCTTTTCAGAGGGACTCCTTAACATAGAAATAGCGCGGCCATTCCTTGACTAGAAACGGTAATAACCTTTTACGTTGATTTTATCGAGTGTCGCGCCTGGCTTCGAGGATGCTCGAAAAATTCCTTGCATCGATAAAAACATCGGTAAATGAATCTATTCAGGAGGATCTCCCTCTCGGGATCAGTAACTAATTTTTATTCAACGAAATAATTTAAAAAAATGTTACAATTTAATATTTGTGTTTGTGCTTGATTACTTAAGAAAATAATTTATGATGTTGCTCGGTAATTAGAGAAATGACTTCAAAACGTTTTGATTCAAACGTGAAATTGATATAAAACGTGGCATAAAGGCGCGTTGGTGGCAGAAAGAGGAGAACAATAGTGAAAGGAGGAATGAAAAATGAATGGAAACAAAAACGCTAATAGTTTAGTAACATCTTAGCAATTATCAAGGCAATAATTTATCTTGGCTTCATCACGTCTTTCGACTAATTGCCGTAATTAAACCGTTCGGCGTGACACCGTTTTGTCGTCCTAACGTCCCGACTATTGTGTTTGGCAGAATTTCCAACCGGTGCTCTTAGCGTGGCACAATAATTCGATCTATCAACGGACGCCATCGTGTCACCGTGATTTCGTGCGTCGCTTGAGTCATCTTTCCTGTTTGCCCGACTTTTCTCTTATTAAATCCACCGGTCATATTGTTTTACGACAGAATTCCTGGACGTAACCCGCGGTTCTCGTGCCAACTGTTACATTAATTCCCGCCCTCTTACGCCGTTTAGAAATTGGACCAGCTGTCATCAAATTCATTAAACCAATCCTTTTTTTATCAGTGAATTGGTTGTTTATTATTGTATTAAGAGGGTCGTTCGAAAAGCATTTAATTGCTTTTTATTAAAAATATAAATATAATATCTGTTGAATACCTAAGGTTTAACCCTTTTAGTGATTTTGAAAATTGTACATTGCTCAGACAAAATTAAATCTTATTATATGAATTTAAAAAAATTCATAGGTTTTCTGAAAAGGAATTAAATTATTTTATAAATTTATTTGAAGACAGTTATCTCAAGATGTGAATAATAAAGGTAACGATATATCGTCGTTGGCACTAGAAGGGTTAAGATTATACAATCTCATTCAAAACTGTAAGACATATAGGACAAATAAGATTTATATTATATATCATAATGTAAGATTGTACTTCCCTAGTTAGTCATTTTTAAATCATCCATTTCTGTTTTCACCGAGTTTTCTTTCATTGAGAATCAATTCATAATACTTCTTTCTGTCTTACAGATCGTATTAGGAACAGAAATAAAGTAAACCTAGAACTTAGCACTTCTAAAGTTAGAAAATTCAGGCATAGGAAAATTCAGTATATATTTGAAGAAAAATTTCTCGAGCGCAAACGGTTAAATTTTGAGGATAACGCGATAAGATTTACGAATCATACAGCTGGGACAGAGTTCGAAGATACGACAAAGTTTACTGGGATGAGTCAAACAATTCCAGAAAAAGGTACAGAGGTAATCTATATCTCATTTAAATACTAACTATTGTTTTGGTTTAGAATAATTGTAATGCATACAATCGAGAGGCGTTGTAAATAAGTTCGCACGTATCTACGATCGGCTGACCTTCCAGCTCTGTTACGCGACGTGGATTTTCCAACCATGAAATAATTGATGACGCTTGAAAGGCTTTCCTTGTGGCCGAGTCCGACGGAGAATAATACATTCTGATCCGCGGTGCTCGGCGTAAATTAAAAATACGCCTGACAATAATGCGTTTCCGCGCGGCTACACGCCTATCCTCGTCTCGCGCGATATGACGTTGTCGGATACAATTAACGTGGATTATTTATTAACGGCCACTTAAACAGTGGGATAAATATGCTAAGCTGTTGCATAATAAAGCTGCACCGGCGTGGATTAGTTTCCTCAGAAACTCGACAACTATCGAAGTGTAATGAGGAAACCAATTAACTTCGGTTCACAGTGGATCGCGCGTCAATCCGTGCTGAGAGGGCGAAAACCGCACGAACTTTTCAACTAATTTTATATTCACCGGTTCAATGATCGGAGATTTTATTATACACACCCGTTAAATATTGGCTATAACGTGAAGCCGCTGCTTGATGAAGCAACAGCGTTCGCGGCGATCGGGCGCGTTGTGTATAAATATTTGGCCGAGTTCCAATTCGCTGCACCATTCCGCGCCTTGCTCGCGAGGCCCGTGGTGTCTGCTTCCCCGACGCCAAAACCATTTGTAAAGACCGCGATGACGAGCCTTGTTTCGGAATCGTCGCTTCCTATTCGACCGAAACATGTGCTAGTCGGCCTGCCATACTTTTACGCTTCCAAAAACTCGAGATTGTTAAAACCATTTATCGTAAGAATGTAGGAAAAACTCAGAAGTGTTGTCGAAACTTGTTGTCAAAAGAAAGCTGCGGCATCGTGCTCAAAAACAGAAAAAACGCTGGATGTGCTGTACCAAGTTTCAAAGGAGACTTTATACTCATATTACAACGTGTACTTCTCTAAAGTTTTTGTACCCCTCAAGAGAAATAAGACGTATTAAAAGACCACCTTAAGACTTCAATGGCCATTAGCGCAACAGGTGTTTGCGATTTTGAGCTCTTGGATTTTGTAATTCTGTAATTATTGAATATTTTTGAGTATTTAGATTTTTGAGTCGGTTTTGAGGCAGACTAGAAAAATTGAACAAACAGAAAACATAAAGAATCTATTTTCATACCCAAAAATATGAGATTGCTAATTAAATAATTACAGATTTTATTAAAGAAAATGATAAAATCAAATAAAATAAAATTTAGTTGCCATATACAACATAACACAAATGTCAGTTCTTCAACTAACGCCATGAACATTTTCTTTTGTAGAAAAATCCGCAGTCTAGTTACAAAATGTATCAATTGAATATGAAATTGATAAAAGTATGTACCTATATACATGTTTCAATTTAAGGAAACGAGCGTGATGAATATTCCCCCGGCGATCAAACGAATTTTCACGAAAGGATTTCCAAGAGGATGATCGTCAACGGAATTGTTAACACGAAGGATGGTCGTACGTCGAGATCGAATCGACAGCCAGTCCTCGTATACCGGAGCCATGGAACTATCCGCGTGTTGGTTTCTCGGTATTCCGTCTCGAACGAATGCCAAATGCATTCGAATCAAATCCGCGAAGCCGTGTGTCTTCGTTCACGCGCCCGTTCGCCGGGAGATCGTACATAGAAATGCGGGGCCGCATCGCGCGACTAATGCTATCCATTGTTGTCAGCCAGAATCGGAAACACGCGTTACATACTTCCGTTACGCGCCGGTAACTATCCGTCCAGCTACTATCCCGTACAAATTAGAATTAGATGCCTTTCAATGAATTTTAGGTTAAAATGAATTTCGTCGAATGAGTTTTAGCAATCAAACGAGCAATCGACCACGGAGTCAATTCGTGTACGTTAAAAGGATAAGTTTCGATGCAGTAAAGCAGAATGTTAACGTTGATCAAAAATATGAATTTAGAGGATTACAGTTTCGGTCTTTATGAGATATTCATCAAAATACAGCTTTAAGTTTCTTCCAAAAAGATATTTTTACTATCGAAGAATCTTACAAGGGAGAATGTGAAGTCTTGACACGTAAAACGTCTTATTAATAATAATTTTAGTGTAACTCAGATTAAATATCGATTTGACGAAGGATATAATAGAACTACTCTCAGTGGACGTGGAAGGATGGTCACATCGAAAAATAGCAGATGGATTTAATGACATTATTTCAATATTTTAATTAAATAACACTCTTGGGAAGTTTAGATATGTACTTATGCATTCAGACTGTAGGGAGATTATGTGAACATTACATGACGATTATTAGGTCGTCAGATATCTCTTTAGAAAAGGAGATTCATATCGAAGACTTTATTTTAATATTTCAATCGAACAAAATTACATTAATAAAGTGTATTTTTTAAAATATATATTCTTACCTACGCACCAAGATTTTATGAATACTCGTTATAAGAACATTGTATCGAACCCCATGTTTTTGCATGGTTTCTCTTTGTTATCAATAAAACAGAACAAAACATCTCAATTTTATCGAAAAATGTTAGAAAAATTACATAACCACCCTAACCCATTAAGTACCTCTGTATCGCATTTGAATGCAATATAAAGATTGATGCAGATGAATTCAACCATAGAAACGATACCTCAAATATCAGTATGGGAAAATAACAGAAAAAGATATTAGCGTTCCTCAGCCGAAAAATCTGTTTTCATTAACTTATTCGGTATTAGTTACTTGGATGAAATGAAATGCAAACTGAGGTAGCGAATATTTATAAAAACAGTATTGTTCGAATAATATTGTTATGGTATCGTGAAGAATTGCATCAGTCGTGCATATCAATGAACGACGTATTTTTCCAGCCAGATCGAACGGAACATGAGAATAATAAATGCACCGACACGAATCGCCGGTATGAAATAGCTCCGCTTGAAAATGTTTTCACCCTAAATGAATTCGCCTCGAAAATATTCCGTTATTAACAATAATTTATTTGTTATTTTGTAAATCATTCGTTGCAATTGCTTTCACATAAAAGTTCATCTTGAGAATTCAATCTTACGGTGTAACCAACTTTTATACATTATATACTGACTCCTACTTTCAATAATAATCTATAGCATTATGTACTTTTGGAAAAATTGAATAAAATGTTTTAATCAATACGCTTTTTTTTCCTTATATAGTTAGTTTTAGTATAGTATTTCCTTTAAGACAAGTCCTGTATATTTATTTTAATCAATACTTACATAATTNCATTATGTACTTTTGGAAAAATTGAATAAAATGTTTTAATCAATACGCTTTTTTTTCCTATATAATTAGTTTTAGTATAGTATTTCCTTTGAGACAAGTCCTGTATATTTATTTTAATCAATACTTACATAATTACTTTTTTACACGATATCTTCTACTGGGTGCGCTTTAAATATGTAAAATGGGGGGTCAGTTGTATTATAAACATTCATGTATAATCTGGTTAAAAAAACATTTACGTACGCATATTTTGATAAGCTTGTAGATAAAATGACAATGATTGACAGTATTATACATATTTGCGAAGAAGAAAATGTTTGAGTGAAACGTCTTCTCTTTGATCCCGACAAATAAAGTTAATTTCCTGGTCCCATATTATCCCGTGGGTAAACTTTCAATGAACGGTAACGTCGATTTCTTCGTTGGAACAATTTGGAACGGCGGAAAGCTCGCGAGGAAGTTGGCTCTATTTACTCGCTAATCCTTGTGATCCACTTTTCCCACGCTTACCCGTTGCATATTCAAGCGGGACGAAAGCTCGAATAAAGTCTCGTTAACGACAGATCATCTACCAAGATCTGCGTGCCATTACAGAAAGTTCCGTGCACACGTTTACCAGGGATGCGATCCTTGAAACTGGGACGGGAGAGAAGTGAAAATCGTTACCGAACCAATGATAGGGTGCGTCGTTAATCTTCATCCGGGCTAATGTGGCACGTCTCTTTAAAAAAAGATTATACACCTAGTAAGCGAATTCAGGATGCAACACAACGAACAAATATGCAGCAAAATGTAAATGTTAATTTGAGAATAAAAATTTAATTGAAAATGAAAGATTGATTCAATTTGGATTTGATTTACCTGACGACACTCAATTTCACATGAAATATCGTTTTTCGATAATAATCGTTGAAACACTTCCTTGAGTACGTCGTGGATCGAGGAGATGCGGATAAAATGGAGAGGGAATAGAAACGGTGGAAGGACGGGGGTTAGGGAATTGCTTTAAGTCAGTGCATGTTCACTTTAAGCGAAGTGTTTGCCAAGTCATGTTTTACTGATAGGGTTTCGAGGTTCTTCGAGGACACTTCAACAGCGAAGAAGCCGAGGCGAAAAATCAGTGTATATTTTGCATTATAAATTCGGCGCTGAAAATACGTCCTGCCTACCATTCATTATTCATAGAGTCACCGAAATTTTTCAAATACACTATGTTAATTGAATTCCGTTACATTTACTCAGTACGTACAATTTCCTTTGAAATTAAAACTTTATCTGCGTGAAGTCCGAGTTCAAATTTCCTGCACTAACAACCCTTCAATGGTATTTTTCTCAAATTCATCATATTAAGTGATTCTATTGTATGGGTTCAAGTAACTTATGTAAATTCACCTTCGGATCACAATCCAATGCATGATCTCGAGAAGCGCGGAGCGTTCGCCTCCGAAGTTCTTTCAGGTCTCGTTCTCGATAAGATAAGACTTATCGCGCTCTCGTGTCTGACCTCGTATGGGACGTTTCTACTTCGCGTTTCCTGATCCCGCAACCAACGGTGGCAAGAAAATCTTTCGCGATACTATGCCACGTCCCGACTTCATACATACCTCTGTACGAGTATATACATATCGATCGTCTTCCTTCATGATTTATTTCACTAAATTGATGTTGATGCCCGCGGATCATATTTTACGAAGCAGCAATCACATTACAGCTTGCTCGAACGAAAAAATTTAGAATTTTACAAAATGCGGATATCCTTTCACTGATGCAAAATATATGTACGCATAAAGGTAATTTACCCTAATTCATCTAATATGAAAAGTCCTTTCGTATTAATGGCTAGTTGTGTGATTAGTGTCAAATGATCAATTGAGTAAAATTGCACATGGATTTATTGACATTTAAGTGACTGAGTATTAAAATAAAAAAGATATATATATAATATGCAATGCTATTCACTTAGCCTCAGGTAGACATACGCTTGTGAGCTTCTGTCAAAGAAATGAATTTTGTTGAAATCTCTTGCTTCCTAGTTAGGTTTGTTTGTATTATAGGTTAGTAGAGGATATTAATTTATATGTATTAATGCAGACACTTAGGAAATACGTTATTGTTGGAAACAAGGCTTCTGGCTTGGCACATGAATAGCTTCAAGTGATTAGTCATAGTGAGCTGATGCTTTACGATAGATCAGAGGAGAAATATTTACGACAATTCTACATTTCATCATTTTACATATTATGTTATTTTACTCGCGTTGCATGCAATTTCTTACGGATAAATATCCAAGTCTATTTAAGTGCATCTACTCAGCTTACCAAACTTATTATACGTGTGGCACATATGTATTGCTTATCATATTCCATTAAAAACGACAAGTACTTGCCCACAAAAATAATTATTAAAAAAATATTTGAAAAATATTTCAATCATTGACCAACTTATTCAATTCTTATAATTACACGTCCAATACGCATTAACAATCACGATGAATACAATTCTCACATTAATCATATTATACAAAGAATAAAACGGGATTAAAAAAAATGAAAGGAATAATGTAACAGGTTGAGATAATAGGTGTTCATACAGAGGTATATTAGATATGATTAATAAAACAAGTAACTCGCCTTTTATCTGACTAGAACGATACGACGTTCATCATAACAGGAGGGTCAGCACAAATAAGTGAGAAATCGCGTTTCGGTGAGGCCTCGCAAAATGGATTACATTAGGCACATTTCCATAATACTTAATCTCCGTGAGCCGTGAGTAATGCAATCCTTGACGTTGCACAAGAATGACGTAATTACAATTACCTCGGCGAGAGACAAGTCAGGCTGCTATTTATACCGGTGCATCCTTCCCCCTTTTGTTTCGATAGACGAGAAGACGTGCGCTTTTCGCGAGCAGGTTGCATTTCGTTAATGGGATCGGGACAGATTCGGTTAGCTGATAAATTAATCATACGAATTCTCAACACGTTCCATAACTTCGCGGATCGCGTGACAAATATTTCGAGGAATTAGGTAACCGCTATTTATCGATCTTAATTAAATCAACCGCGGCCACGTCCGGCTCAATTTAATCCATGTTTAATATTAATTTTAGTTTATCAACAATTCTAGCTTTCACATATTCCATTTCTCTCGGAGTACTTGAAAAAATCTGCTTTTCCAACCCTTAGAATTGATTTCTAGGTTAGATATTTTACATCGTCAGCTTTATTTCTGATTGATTTCGAAACGCGGTAATGACCGTGCTCCCGTGATAGCAAATTAATCGATAATCGAGTTTAATGCACCCTATCGAGGTTGAAGTTCAACGGGAGGGGTGACGCAACCGTGGCGAAACGATCCTGAGAATGGATGGAACGTGGATGAAGCGTAACACGTGACCGAGTGTGTCGTTACTTACGGTAGACACGGTGTCAGCTAAAATAAACAGAATGTCACGGGTATAAATAAAGCTTTCACTCTCGTCGCTCGGGCCTCCTTACGAACTTGTTCCATCTTTTTTCCCCCTCGGCTTTCCCTGCCGCCTCTCTTGTTTCTTTTCTCGTCGAATTTGACATAGTAGAGAGGTGACAGGGGTCGTTTGATCGATGTGCTTTCCGTCGAAACCATCTCTAAAAACGTCTGCCGAGCGCACCATTAACGAGAGTAATTATAGAAGGACGAAATCTGAATTTGGCAGATTTTTAAATCTCTCGTGGAAAGAGTTCATTCAACACGGCGAATATCATTTGAAGACCTTCCTATTTTCTACGGCCCGATCTTACACTAGTATTTCAGGTTTGAACCTATTCTAATTATAATATTCCGCCTCGATCGAAAGTCCCTTTAATCCTATCATTTTCATTCTTTTAAGCTACAGCTTTATCTCGCGACGTGTATTCCTGCGCGGTTGTTTGCACGTCTGCACATTGCACGTAAATATATTCTGACGAGAATTGGATTTTGCATACGTTATTCGTTTGATGAGAATCTCATTTGAAAGTTTTACACGATATTTGCATTCACATAAGAACCGTTGCGCTGTGTCTGCTGAAAAAAAGAGAAAAAACAGCGCGCCGCGTTTTTTCGTATGATCATGCATACGTTTGACCTACATTTATAGTGAAATACACTTTTTTTTTCTTATACGCAGGCTCGCTTGACATCCACTGCTAGACCGCATTATGTTTAACAGCAAAACATATGTACCCGGTTTCCCAGTTTCAAATGGAAGAAATATGAAGGGAATTTTTTATGTCCATTAATATGATAATTTTTCACAGTTATGAATTTTAAATATTTTGTCATGGAAATTCGATTATACCAGGACTACTTAAATCTATGTATTTAAAAATGCAAAATGGAAATGATAAATTCATCGAAGCTGTGACATTAACAAATAAGTAGGAGCTAACGCTATGTCAAAAAGTAAGTCAGAAACCTAGAATAAAATTTGTATATTTTAATCAAACTTTATTCTCGAGATAATCAAAGAATTATTATAGCATTTAATGAATCAATAATACAAAATATGACTTTAAAAAATATATATAGAGATGTGATTAGAAGAATAATTATATTTAAGAAATCACAGACATCACTTTTAATAATTTTTCAGGTAATAAAATGTATGACAATATTAAGATCGACTTTTTTTCGAAAATATACATTTTAATACGCGCCTTCGACTTATTTTTCAACCCCTACCATCGTTGTACCACCAATTACAATGACACCCTGTATAAATAATTGCACGTGTCACATACGAGTTTCCTGAAGTGCATCTGTACTACACTAGTTTACGATTTCAATTATTTTTCTCTCATCCGGTCCTCGTGAGTCCGCGTCACGTGTACCTGGGGCTGCTGGTTGCAACCGTGCAGCTCCTGCGCGCCGTGCCGCATCGCAACGCAACGCGGCGCTTTGCGTTAGAAGAAAAAAAAAAAGAAAGGAAGGGGAACCCACAGGGGAATCGGAAAAATGAGCGCAATCCCTGGCCCAGCTGGGGCCGTGGCACGTGACGGGTGTCGTTAATATTTCATTAGCATTCGTTTTTCGTCGTCCGACGCCGATCCGAAGCTTTTTCCATTTTGTACGCCCCGACGGAACTACAATCTACGACTTTTTGTTGCATGCATTTACCACCACGATTGCAGCAATTCTTTCCTACTTCCCGCGTCCGATTCGTGCATCAAAATTTGTCCCGCCGCCAC
The DNA here is from genome assembly GCA_004307685.1 of Ceratina australensis. Classification (NCBI taxonomy): domain Eukaryota; kingdom Metazoa; phylum Arthropoda; class Insecta; order Hymenoptera; family Apidae; genus Ceratina; species Ceratina australensis. The sequence goes on from SHCU01000079.1 coordinate 51,121, forward strand.
GTTGTCGTTTTTTAAATTACACAGTTTACATACACGCCCTTGTTTACCCTGACATTTTCAATATTTTATTTTTTTAATGGCATTACCTGTAGTAGAAAAACTAACAAGAATTACAATTTGAAGTCTACTGAAAATTTCAACTAGTAATGATGGGGGATAGAATCGCGGAACCAGACAGAAAAATTTTTCGATTTGCTCCGCTGTCACAACAGGTGCTTAGGATTTTCGAATTTACAGATAGTTGAATTTTTAGATTTCCAATTCTGGAATTCTAGAATTTTATGAAATTCGTTTTGTTTCTTTTTGACATTTTCAATATTTTAATGGAAATGACGTTGATACAAAAGTTTACTATTCATAGTTACAGCTGTCATTTTGAAAATTTGAGCCAGCGGTAATAACGGGGGATAAAATCGCGAAGCGAGACATAAAATGTCCTCCTGTTCAATCGGAGCGAGCTAGTCGCGGGTTTCTCATCCCTCATCGTTTCCGTATTTGCTCCGTTTTACTTTCCGGCTACGTCTACGTCAGGATCACAACGACGTCGGCGACTAAGAATGCCAGTTCAAAGCTTGTTCATTAAGTACTAATTAATTGGCTGAATTGAGGGGTTGTCGAGATTGTGTAGTCAAAGAAGATATAATCGAATCGTCGAGTAACGAGTGAGGGCAACGAGGACGAGGAGGACGACGACGACGAGTGATTTTAGGAAAAAGGAAAGAGAGAAGGGGTTCCCAAAGGCCTTCCAGTCTCGGGCGAGGTCGCGTGGATAATCGAGCGTATCGTGTTCTTTTGACTCGTCTCCGTTATTTTCCCTCGGAATATTTTCTTTGAAGACTTTATCGCGAATTTTTGTTTCCGACAGAAATGCTTATCGTTATGAGTACATGAAGTGAACGAGATTCAATTTATAAAAGGACGTGAACGTCGTTTATGACATTATAATTTGATGAATTTTTCATTATTTCAATGCTACCATAAAGACGTCTTGCACGATAATATAATGAATTAATACACTAAGGAGGCTGCTCTGTTATATTTCAATCAATATTGACCCCATTGCACTCGAAAATTTTTATACAAATATTTCATTAATTACTTGCAAAGTATTGTATTAAAATCATTATTAAGGTTTTCTTTCGACATTTTTTAAATGAATATATATATATGAATTTTATAATAATGATCTAAATTTGATATAAATAGTCAATAATATATTGAACCAATAATTACTTCGCCATGTAACAATTATTTTATAAAACTATTTTATATTATACTATTATTTTAATATTTTATATTAAAACTAAAAAAATTATTTTATCGAATTTAATAGTGAACCCGAGTCAGCTCTCGAATGCAAAGGGTTAAATCTTAAAAGTAAACAGCTACAACTACAAGACTTCTGTATTAAAAAATGTTATGATAAACAAAAATAGATTTTCATTATTGCACTATTCTATTTGCTCAAGCTATGCATTAACTGAGGCGAAAAATTTATTCACTTTAGGAAAGAATTAGTCAACGAAAAGTTCCCTGAGTAAACGGAAAAGTCAACTCAAGAAAACTATAAGTCAACGAAATAGAAAAATGAATTTGATCAAGAATCAAATTGACCGTAAGTGTCATTAAAACATTAGTTTTTTCTGTCGCGATACAGGTAGGAAAGGAGAAGCGTTCGAATGCTTCCACGAAATAAACCACTGAATTTTTACTCACCGTTTCTGTTTTCGCTGTCCGCAGGCTTCATTTGGATCGGATGGCGCATCTGAAAGAAAACAGGGAGAACGACCTGGTTATTTATGCATGAATACGTAACGACTTCGTCTGTTCGTAGCCGTGAAAATGTTTAATTTCACGCTGGAAATACCGGCTCATTATTAAATAAAAGAGTCCTTGAACGGTTGCTTAATACTCGACACGAGAAGATCATATAAAAGTTGTATAGAGCGCGCGGAGCGGTACCTACGGCTCCTTTCAAACATGCAACCGTTGTTCGGGTATGCTCGCTAATACCCAATTTACCTGTTTTATTATACCCGAACTCACTCGCGACGGGCTGGCAACATTTTTGAAACGAGTCTATTCATTTTTTATTCAGAGCCATCGTTCCGCGAAGGTAATCGTGTTTGCATAATCATTTTCCACTACGGTATTTACGGATGCGGTAAAAAAATGTTTGTCCCGTATAAATTATTCAGTCTGAACAGTTTAAAGCACGCGAGTTTCCTTGACCGCAAAACGAGGAGGAGAATGACAATAAACTGCTTCCTTGGTCTACCGTTTAAACAACTCGCCGGTACCATAAATTTCCCTCCGCGAGAGCTCTCCCCTTATTAAAAACCACCCGCCCGTTCAGGTAGGATGCGGGCCCGGGCTAGGGACAATAATTCGCGCGCGATGCCAGAAAAATTCCCGGCCGGCCGCGCATTCCGTTCGTCGGGCGAAACGTGAATTTTTACCTATCCGTATCGAGGAGTAAGGCGCGAACCGAATGTCGTAGCGGGGCATCGATTTGCTTTTGTAAAATTCCTGAGCCTCGCACACTGCTAAATTCTTCCGCGGTGCACACCAACAAAGGGAATGCACGCGGAAAATTAAATTTCCGTTTCCGAACACGTGCGTGCCTGGCTCTCCCTATCGTCCTACCCCACCGTTTCCTTCCCTCTTTTATTGTTCTGCTCTGCGTGGGACACCGAGACGCGATTAGAAAGGACTTTCATTTTATTCATACTATTCTGTCGTGCTAATAGATTCGACATTCTTCAGAGAATATATTTATCGCCTGCCATACTTTTATGCTTCGAAGAACTCGAGTTTGTTAAAACCATTTATTGCAAGAAAATAGAAAAAATTCAGAAGTGCTGTTGAAACTTACTGTCAGAAGAAAGCTATACTTATTATTAGTTCTATCGTTAGACTGTGTATATGAATTTAAGCGAGTTGATATTTGTTTTTATAGCAGAAAACCATTTACAGCAGTAAATTCTGTTGGAGTATTATTATTTGGTTATAAGCAAAAGTGAATCTTTATGTTGAGAGACAAAAGTTTCTCTTAAAAAGGAAATGGTTTAACATCGTTCTTAAAGTCAATGGCCATAACTAAATCCAAAGGCCTGGATAACAAACACATTGCAGGTTCAGGTTATTTCTTTTTCTAGAAGTGGCTACCAGAATTTGACTTCTTCACTCTTGCCTAGAGCATGGTAGCTTAAAGACGTTCTTCCAAGTTATTTAATAAAGGAGTTTACTTAAATATAACACTGAGTCTTGATTAAATGAACCCCATATTTCAATAAATCCACATTCAGCTAAATATAAAGAGGAAAACAGTAACAATATCTTCTCCGTACTGATTTGAAAATAGATATTTGATATTTATTTCATATCACAAACTCATGTAATCTAACCATGTAATCTTTTATATTAAATTAAGTTTTCATAATTAAATGACCCCTCTTAACAATCAAGTTATCCCACTGAGGACCGTGCCTTCCATATTGGGACACGTAACTCTTCAAGGAAAATCCGTGATTTATTCTGCAGTTATACTGTATTATATATATTACTTTGATACTGAATAAAAATCATTGAATAAAAATATTATTAAACTTTATTAAAACTTTATTACTGAATAAAAACTTTTATTGTATTTGTGTAAAAACTGATTATATGAGAACTGTGGTGTTACAGCTTTAAAAATACAATTTGAGGTCTTAATGATCGCATACGTTCGTATGTAAAGGATAACACAGTATAATGGAAGTCAGGTAACATTTCATCAGTCATACATTTCAATGTCCTCCCTTTATCGAGCTCATTTCATTGAACTATCCAGATGAAAAGGGCATAGAGAAGACAGAAAGAAAGAGAGAGAGAGAGAGAGAGAGAGAGAGAGAGAGAGAGAGAGAGAGAGAGAGAGAGAGCAAGCATGCGTGGTATATTTAATACGGGGGAATATAAGAGGAACAAAGCACAATGCCAGATTAAATACTCGTTACGATAATTAAAAGCTGAAAATGCGGAGAGATGGGCTTTCATCGAGAAGCTGGCAAGTTAATCCGAGCAGCAACGTTGGCCAGAGTTGGTAATGAGTTTCCCTTCATTGACACGTTATGTTGCCGATCATTACTCTTGCCTAGAGATATCTATCGATGATCTCGCGCTAACCAGACACTTTGCTAATACCTAAACCGTGTCCCTCATTTACTATTCATTCACGGAAATAGGTTACACGCGATTGAGACGTTCTTCATCCACGTTAACTGTATAATGAGGTACACGGAATCAAGAGAAATGCTTTATAATAAAAAGATTTTTTATTTTATCTTCAGAGACGTTTTCAATCTTCGATACATAGCAATTGAATGACATACAATTTCTTATCTAATCATTTTCAATTTGGCTTTATATTATAATGAAAGTATTCGCAGATTTTAATTTACAATTTTTGAATGATAAAAATTTTCGTTAATAACAAAATAATAATTTTTGTTAAATTCCTACAGGAAGAAGACCAATTTATATAGTAAATGTACGGGTATTTGTGAAACATCCGATAGGAGAAACCGCGTCATTGGCTGTTGTATATTGTATATCATGATTTCGGAAGTGGTCTGTATAGAACGGGCGACTATGTTGTTTGGATGGCTGCCTGATAGCCTGAATTCGCTCTCTAAATCACCGCGCTGATCCCGTGCACGTGAAAATCCGTTGCGTTAATATCCCTACGGTAAATTAATCATGGACCGGCTCGGCTATCCGTGTACCACGAATTTATTTAGCATGCAGTATGGGCAAGCTTCTTGCTAGAAACTTTTGACGGCATCGTTACCGCCGGTACAACCCGAGCCAATTGTCGAGATTTTGTACCACCACGACGTCGAGCATTATGCTCGCGTTGAATAGGACCTTCCCTTGTCTCTCGTCGCCCCGTCGCCTATACTTTGTTTACCCTAGTTCATTGTCAACGTGAACGTTAATTCTACGGAATTTAAATATGCGATTGAAAACGTCTTTCTCAAAATCACTTCTATATTCAAATCGTTTTTTATTATCTCAGAATTGATTAATGAATTGACCTTTTATTTTGCTTTCTTTTCTTAACAACTTCTCCTGTTATCTCATTTTTATTCGAAATTATAAAGAAAGTATAGAAAAGGATTAGTTCCTTTTTCTTATTAAACATCCCGCAGCAGGTGCAATATTTTAGGGCAAGGCTAAAGTTCAAGATATTCTATTTGCGAATCTTCTCGATTTTCCAGACACGCAGGAATTCCTCGTATCGCCTCGTGAGAGCTCACGAGTATGAAATTCATATCTATGCTAAGCGCAACCCTCGCTTTCGGCTTTAGTGGTTTCTGCATCGTACCTTTATATTGCCATGCGATTCCATGATTTTCTACACGCGCCGCCTCGTCTCGCGAGCGGACTCCCTTCGATCTGCCAGGGAGTATCGATTCACCGATGGAAAATAAACTTACACGGTCGTTTCGATTTTTCGATTCGCAGTAAGTACTTCAGGATATTTGATCCGTTTCGTTTTTATAGCGTATACTATTCTTCTCGTATGAATAAGATGAAGACGTCCATCGTATTTTGAGGAATGTCACATGAATTAATGAATAGATATGCTCAATGTATAATACAGGGAATGAACTGATTTACAGATGTACATATGTACAATGATTTCAATCGATTTTGGATCAGTTTTGTTAGGTATATCTAAGTAACATAATTAGCACTTTAATTAAGGATTATGAATGGAAATACTTGATGACAGATGTTGTCAATGTTCGATTTAAATATAGGTTATAAAAATTAATTCACTTTTAATCATTGTAATATGTATTGTTTTCTTCAGTCACCATTTTCTATTTTTAACGTAGCTGAATAATCTGGTGGTCATAAAACTTAGAATTTATCGAAATAATATTTAGACCTTCCAACGGAATCAAAATATTTTTCATTTAAACGCTTTTATATTTATTTCTATTATACTAATTGCTGCATGCATTTTACAAAAGTGCAATTTCTTCCTATAATTGTATAAAAATTCACGGTCTAATCATTGGTACTAAACAATATTTCATCTAGTAATATTCTTAAAACTGTTGATTCTTGAACTGCTGAATTTCGAGATTGTTCAATTTTCGAGTGCGCTAGACATCGATCGCTATTATGTATCAACTAACATGAGATACCTCTAAAATGTACTTTGAGCACAGTTTTACATTTATTAATTAACGTTGATACAGTTAATGTTTGAAGTTGTAACTGAACCGTGTTAACATTAATCAGCCGAATAATTTAATGTTGCCAAAAACAGTTCCCCCTTGCCAAGAGACGTGAAACAGAATGGCTATAAATTCCTTTGGGAATTAGAACGGAACTCTATTTTATTAATCACTTTTGCCACTCAAATATATACTTTACACTTGTTTCGAGAATACATTTAATCAGATCATCAAGCGTGAGCAAATACTGACACGAGACGAAGCTACATATAATTAGCAAGGGATAAAACATGATTAATTCTGGAAAAGAAAAAAATGTAAAAACCCTCCAAAAAAAGAATAATGACTATAGATTTTATTTTAATAATCACCAATATCACGAGAATTTAAAGTATATATACATTTTATTTTAGATATTTCTCACATGTTCTAGGCTGCAT
>SHCU01000079.1:64547-79928 GCA_004307685.1 Ceratina australensis
CAACGGAATGTATAACTGTCTGCACGTCCTCTGTTTCATCTGCGCCGAGATTAATCGTTCTATAAATTAAACCTGATACGTCTGATGTATTTTAATGATCATACACAACGCTCATTTTGAACTTTCATACAAAATTCGCTTACTCGACAAGATGGGAGAAGCTGTACAAAATACTCGAGGTGGAATGAACATGAGTACGAAAAGAATTTAACGTTTACTTTAGTCCCTTTATGTAAGCACATACGTACTTGTATGCATAGAGATTTCACTCCAGCGATCTACGAATAATTTCAGTTTAAAAATCCCCCATTCTCATCGGTACAGTTTCCATGGTTGAAGGAAGATTATTCTTGAATTTGGAAATCCAGATTAAACATTGTGCTTGTGCTAATCTATTCACCGATTTTTATTCATACAATGGAATTTTAGTATTACTTGAGCAGTTCTCATATAAATCACTTAACCATTAAATTCTCAACTCTTTATTAACGTGATTCAAGCATCGGAAAAGATTAAATAACATGATTCAACTATACGAGTTTTATCAAATATTCTTTCTCGTTGATATACATCGTATTTTAATTTTAAAAAATACTATAATAAAACACATGTTTCTATAAATATTTTAATAAAAAATATCACGTCTACGATTATTAGTTATAATTATTTAACCGAGAAGAAGGCATGTATATCTCCTCCTCCTTTACGAGTAGAGTTGCATGCAGCTGGAATAAAAATTACCTCGCAGAGGAGGAGGAGGAGGAGGAGCTGATATAAATTTCGATCGCGTCGCGCGCGCCGAGTCGATCGCTGTCGTCGTTATCGCCACCGGAGATGCTCGCGAACGTCCACCGTTTCCGTCGAAATCAGTAAACGCGACGACGTTATTCAATTTCCGAGTCGTTCGCAGGGTCCTCCCGCCTTTCCCGAAGAGGAGTTCTTTTTCAGTTATTGATGTAGTAGCAAGTTTTCGAGGGTTTTCGCCGGCTTATCCGTGTACGATCTCGTCTTCATTTCCGCCATGTCGACAGTCTTCCACCCTCGCACGAGCACGCCGCTGCGCCGCTTCCGCGTTCGAAACTTTGTACGCTTACGTCTGCGAAAAACTCCTCTTCCTTTCTCTTCGTCTACTTTCTCTCTTTGTCAACTGTCCTTTCTTATCGTCGTTTTTCTTCACCGCCGGTATACTCCGTCTATCTCGAGGATAATGTTGGGAAACGAACAGACGTATTGCGTTTTGAGTATTATGTATTTTTAGCATTTCGATAAGGAGTACAGTTTTAACCACTTGCACTCAAGATCGCCACTTTAATTAAACAAAATTTAATCGATATAATTAAATAAATTTAAAAAATCGAAAACAATTAATAATAATTTTATGTTATAATCATTTAGTATAATACAATATAAAACAACAACGCAGAACTTATTCTATAAATGTTCTTCTTTAAGATATAAAGGTAAAAATGTGGAAGTAAGAGTAAATAAGAAATTCGCCAAATAATTGTGCGCTCCGGTGCGAACGATTGAAACTGCTAAAATAATTTTATTATTGAACTGTGGACTGTGGCAATTTAAAAATGTTTCATTAAAAATGATGATCGTAGGACTGTATTAGGAATCGGTAATGGTGGCGGAAGTTATTGAATTGGGAGCTGCGGTCAAAGGGATGGTTAGCTCATCGAAGCGAAACAGGTTAATGTTGTGTGACGTAATTTTGTTGATAGCCTTGTTGATAAGAGAATACAGATTAAATGACAAAAAACTTAATAACTGTGCACTCTATAAATAGTGTACAAACATGTTTCATGTAGTTGATTAAAAATAAAATTGATATGAGTCACTAATATTTATTTAAATTGTAAACCATCGCTTATATTTAATATGCTTTTTTTTATATATTTTTCATTTTTAAAATATATTAATTTCTTTTATGATAATCTGTCCTGGTTCAAAGACCGTATAAAAGTAAATATCCAGGCTTCATATCCATTTTTCCCCGTCATACTCTTTTTCTGAAATTACTATTCCGTAACTTATTGCCTCTCTCTATCGTTTATGCCCCTTCGTTACAGACTAATTAAAATACCATGGCGTTTGACGGTGAAATGAAGAAAAAAAAGAACTGCCGTGAAAATACCAATATCTATGCGAATAGTTATGAACCATAATTTCGCGTGCAGCGATTGACGAACGCTCGCTGGATAGCTATTGCGATCGATCGACTTTAATCGAATTCTCTCAAATGCATACGCGCCCGTTTCAAAGGAAAGCGAAACGTTTCCATTGCGTCGAGAACGAAATTGTTTTCAGAGTAAACTGTAATCGACCAAATGATTGCGAATCGTGCCGGTTTCGTTATCCTTCCCAAAAATTCAGGACCAATGTCGAATGTCACAGTTACAGTTTCCTGGAGGACTCGTAGTTTTATACTTGCTTCCTAATTTATGTCCAACAATTTTGTTTCGTTACAATTTAAAAGAATTATACGTTACATGCGTAAGTAGTCATTATTTATCAACCAGAGAAATAATGGCCATTGTCAGAGTTTCCTAGTCTACTCATACGCTTATACTTGCTACCCACTATACATATGTATATGTAACGCAACTCATTATTGTATTTTTAACAATAATGAATTACCATTTGTGGAATGCAAAAGAAAATGTGCTTCCATATTTTTAAATAATAATTTATATCAATTAAAGAAATCGTGTTAAAGAATTAATTATCAAAATTCCATGTGAGCATTAATCGTATGTTAGACAAGAAAATTTGTCAAAAAAAAAGTTACACAATATTATTGAAACTGTGATAAAAATCAGGCTCGTTAAACGGCAAATGGTTAAAATCAGCTATCTTAACGTGAAGCCGTTCGCTCGATCCAGGATACCGAAGTAAATCTGTAGGAAATAAACAGGCGTCAGTCACGCATAAATGATCGCGAACGTGCATTCGATCAGATGAGCGCGGTACACGCGTATGGACGCGTATCAATCACAGCGTAGTTTACCGTGTGCCGGGTTGCCAAGTAATTTAATCACTTTTAGTGCCCCATTGGTATTCTGGGAAATCCGGCCAATCGACTGCAGCCGATCTACGATCGCATCTACCAGTCGTTCGCATGGCTAAATTATGACTCATAACCGTCCTTGTAAACCCTTGCACACTTTTCGGCTGAATTGGTGAACTATTTCGAAACTTTTTTTACGAATTCATTCCCATTTATTCCCGTAATAAAAAATTCCCTATTCGTATGTGTATACAAAACACATTCTAGTCTTCCCGTTGTCCTTCATAAAAAATGCTTCGTCCAATTAAAAAATGCGCATCTCTGTTGTAAGAATAACGATAAAAATTGTACCTGAATAAAATGGATAAACAACATTTAATCCGAAATCGGGCAGAGAATTTCGTATCGATCCGATGCGCGTATAAGTGGCTCGTATTAACTCGGTGGGCAATGTTTCGAGTTTCGAGCATTTTAGTTCCATGGACACGGTCGATCAACCCCGTGAGTCATTGTAACTCCTTGGACCCCGCACGGGGAAGATAAAGCGGGCGAATATACATTTAAACGAGGATTTCCCTTCTGTTTTACTCTGGGAAATAAACGCGAAAACAAAGAGACACGCGCACGTGCCTTTCCCCTGTATGTAAAAACTATGCATACGTCCTTTTGTACACCGTTACTCTTAAATCCTTATTCGCAGTACCCGTTTTTTAACTGGAAAAATTTATCCGAGAAATTCCATTTCTCCTTGTCACGCTTTTACGAAATTACAGGATGAAGAACGCAGGGGTTAATGGCGTTTCTCTCCTCTGTTTATGAAAAGAAAATCTCTGCGCGGACTGGCGCATTCCGAGACACGAGGAATAAATGGACCACTTTGGTGGCCCAGTGGAAAAAACCTTCGTTAGCGAACGATGTTTCGTGCCAAATTTTAAGTACCAATTAGAACTTTATTGCTTCATGTTTGAGGGAGAAAAAAAAACACATGCGCACACAACGGTAATGACTACAGCATTGCAGCGTGGATCGTGGGCGCAATAAAAACTGTTAAAATACAGAAATTTCTTTCAGTCTGTAAATATTACAACGCGTTATTTAGTCTGGCTATTCCGCGCTTTCAACGGTCAAACTTTATATTCCCGTCCGAGCGGTTCATCTCAATGAACGAGATATAAAATAACGCAATTTGTACAGACGTTCTATCGAAAAATTCTGCTGTTAAATTTCATCCGTCCCCGTTGTTGTTCGTGCATCGTACATTTTTATTAACGAAGAATGGTTACGTGCACTGGAGATTTGTGTACGTTAAAAACAAATAATCGCGTTGAAATTGACGATGAAAGGGGAATATTACTACAAATATTGGATCGTATAGGATCTATTTGCTAACATGTTTCCGTGTCGATTGGATTTCAATTTTCAATCCTCGATATTTGGTTAAATTTTAGACAAGACTTTTAGCGAAACGTTTGATCAGTCGGGAAATTTTGCAGGTAGATACACACGTTATTTTCCTGATATAATATAATACGTTTCGAGTATGGTCGAGATGTTCGTGGATGCAACCGTTGAATATGAATTATCGATTCAATGAATTCATCGTTTCTATTTGTAATATCTCCATTGGGTATTATGGGCATATTTATGTCACACGTTGATTACAGTTCCTGATGATTGATTATATTTCTTATATATCCTCCAGTACATCTCTGTATACACAGTGAGTCACAGAAGTATTTTCTTATTGAACCGAAGGACGTAATTTAAAAAAAAACTGGAAGACTTGCGCTATATAGCGGGCAAAAAAATTTTGTTAAAAATAGAATGTATCAGACCTTGGTTTAAAACCCTATTAAACAAGTTAAAAGACGCAACTTTTATTTGGCTCTACGCCATTGCGAGCAATAAAAATTTGAAACAAATACTTTTTTGCTTATTATACAGTAAACTGAGCTTCCTAGGTTCTTACAGATAATTACACCTTTCGATTGAAATAAGAAAAGTTATTTCGTTTTTAAAGCGAATACTTTTATGACTTATTGTATATATGCAATAATCGAGGTTCTGATTTAATCTTTACATTCTGCGCTTCAACGAATTATGACAATACACGTGTGACGTAGTGTATGATATAATATTTGTGGTGCAAACGTTAGGTGATTCACTCTGTGTATCAGCTTGTACGTCTTATTGTATAATAGAACGACGTTGCTCTTATTTTCTTTCTAATTGATTCAGTTTGCACAGTGGAGCGTCTGGATGCGTGCCGCGGAGGCCTGAGAAACAGCGGGGCTCGCAACGAATAATAGCAAGCCGTCACCCGGCATCGTCGGCGACGTCGTCGACGGCGACAGCGGGAAAAGTCATTTTGCTCGGTAATTAGTTGGTCGAGTCGCGACAAATTGAAAAAGTTGGTGAGAAATGGAACGCAATTTAATCCGCGGCCATCGCTACTGGCCACGGTCTCCTGCAGCCGCAATAATCAAGGCTAGTAAATCGAATACCTCTTCTGCTTGCCGTCGCCGCGCAGCCACCTACCCGCCGCCGCCGACGCTGCTTGCTTACCCGCTTGCCTTCGTTATTTCTCCCGCTGGCATAACCGTGCCGCCGCTACTCCGATCGAAACTTCAATACAACGGCCGCAAGCTTCCGTAATTTCCGCCGCGCGATTCGTAAGATCGTGTGGAAATTGAAAAACTTGGGCCTAGATGAATTAGACTCGGTCCCTAAGTACCAACGGAGGAGGGGTATCTGTAGTTTGTGTGTGGAGTAGCGAAATTACAAGCTGAATTTTAGTCATGTAACTTCGTTACGTAAATACGTATATACAGTAGAAGAGAAGATACAGTGACTCCTATTAATCTTTTGCACTCGAAGAATTTGTCCATAAATATTTTGCAAATTTCTTACATGCAAATTAAAAATATTAAAATTATTATTAATTTTTTCTATAGACATTTTTTAAATTACGTATGTATGAATTTTATAATAATTAAGTTTAATATCAATAATATATTGAAGCAATAATTGTTTCCTTATATAACAATTATTTTATAAAACGAATGGTGATCATGAGCACAGGGTCAATAATCACAGTTCAAAATACAATAACTTCTTTAATATTGTATTATTGAACATAATTTTTTGTCTGATTCTAGATGGTTTAGTATATTATTCAATGAGCACCAAAAATTTGTTAAAACATGTTGTTACTTATTTATCATAATATTATTGAGGATAAAAGTTTCGAAGTTCGACAAAAAATTTGACATATCCCGTTCGTAGAGCTAAGTGTATATGTATATGTTACAGTAAATCCGATGATCTTCCATAATCGCCGGTTATTATGTGTAATCACTACTAAATTTAACTGGTGATCATATATAATAACCGGTAATTATATCTGAATTTAGTGGTTATTATATATAATCGTCAGTTTATTACGTTTACCGTGACATGTATAAGGTTTCATCAAAACTGGTTAATGTCATACTGACCTGCATCCGATTACGAATTCCATAGTCGTTTATCAGCACTTTGGGTTTAATATAAAGACACATCCATTTGATGCTTCCACAAATTTTTATGAAACATTCCTGCATATATAATGACTTACTTAGAAGCCTACAAATAGACGGCACTGAATTATTGTCCGAGATCCTATTATAATTAAAATATTAAAAAAGGTTTCACTGTTTTGAATTAAAGCTGTATACATAAAAGACGAAAATTGTATTCGTGGGGAAAGAAAAATTTCAAACTCACAATAAATTAAAACTAAAGTCAAACAGGACAAACTCTATTGTAATATCCTAAAATATTAGATTGTTCGGGAAGTAATTTCATTTATTTCTCATTCATCTTAATAGAAAAAAATAAAATTACTTTCCGAACATTTGCATTTATGAGATTGCTTATTTTTCCTCGTCTTAATGCGAGCCGTTTTAAATCCCATCCGTTAATAAATTCGGTTTACCTTCGAAGAAAAGAGGAAAAATTTATTCGATAGATTATTCCTATGGTTACCAATTTATCACACGTTTACAGAGAAAATGACGAGCGATCATTTCGGCGCGGTTGGGTTTCCTTGTGGGTGCGCAGCAGAGAAGTCGGAGGATCGCTCGATATACAATGGTGGCTGAAAAATGAAGAGCGTCTTTAATGGGAAGTTCCCTTTTAAAACTGCTGAACTCGCCGTTTCGCTGATCACAGTTCCACACGCCCGCGCGTCTTTCCATCCGCAGTCATTATCCGGCTGCGGTAACGACAATCATTATTTTTTGTTAGTGTGCCGCCGACCCGGTGCCGGCTGGTCCAGAAGGTCGTCAGAGAATTTCCTTGTGGAAAATCATAGTATGCGTTTTATGGTATATTTGCTTTTTTTCTATCTAATAGCCCGCACATTTTCCTTTCTCATTTTACCACGTTACGCGTGTCATATCAATTATTAACATTACAGATTTTCAATTATTTTCAGACGTTCCACTAACTATGTAAGTGTAAATAAAAAGTGCATATACTCAACGAGTTAATATATGTATACATATATATGTATAATACTCATATAATCAGCTAACCATGATTTTACTATTAACTTAAATATAAAAACAATGTATAAGTCAAATCAAGCACTTGTACAGATAGGAATAGGGAATTATAGTCAGTTCTTGATTGTGGTGAGTTTCCTCTGGGATAACAAAATTCAAGAGGAGTAATAAATTTTAGTCCTAATTTTCAGTACTTCAGCAATGCAGGATCAATGCCTTTAGATTCTTACATGATTTTGACGTTTCAAAAAAATGAAAACAATTTTGAGCTACATATAAATAGCTTAGATTCTGTCATCCTAAGGAAAACTTGTACAAGCAAAGAGCTGGTCACGACTCCCTGTCCGTAGCTATATGTATAAGCATAATATGCAGTATACACTAACTCTTACTCCTCCATTTTTAGTTTACTTGTCAGGGATAGTTAGTTATTTGGTAATTGGGTTCCATGATAAATGAAGAACCCTGAAATATTAAACACGCGACACTTGACTAATTTACTGAACCAAACATAACTCGGTAGGACAAGAAAATGAGTTATAATTATCTCCAGTATCTCCTGTTGTGGATTCTATCATACTTTAGAAAAATAATCTCGAAACGTTGAATAAATAATCATAGTACTTGTGTTCACGCGTTTTAATATCAAGTAGATACTAAATTAGTAAGAAAGCAGAATCCACTCACATTTTCATATGAAAATTAATGATTGAACAGCGGTGCTCCTTTCCAGATACCGCCTGTGCAGTTGAAAAAAGAATGTAAAAGGAACACCTTACATAATCTACATACGAAACTTTAGACGCATGCTTCGCGTAAGAAATTTAAACTTGTAACTTGGAATTTTTACTACACATTTTTAACATACGCGCAGCACTCAAAGCAGCTCGCTACGATAGCTTTAGTAATTTCTATGCAAACAACTTTTGAAGTTTGCATGGCCAAAAACGTAACTCGTATTTTATAAAACATGGTTAAATACATTGACAAACTAATTTTGTAATACAGCCCATTGTGAATAGTTCTAAAAAAATCCTATATTACAAAATGTGCACAATGTGGAAGTTGCAATTTGTATCAGAGAATAAAATGTGACAGAATTATTTCTGTTTTCTTAGGAAGACAAATGAATATTGCTATTAGCCAAGAGTAGCTATATAATTTACTTAAGAAATTTTCATCTAGTTTCCCTTTATGCAACTTGACATAGCAATTTTTCAAAGAGCACACATGACAGCAATTTCCATAAGGCAACTGTCTTTTTATTTTTGTTTTAACTCGAGCACAGGTTCAGCTGTAATCCTTAGATAGAACAAGGCTCATACATCAAAGAAGAGCATTGTCTAATCTCTAATGCCTACGCGTTGAGACAACAGCTACCTAAATCATCTTCGCTTTCCTCTTATTTCTCTATCTCGTAACACGACCTGCTCGAGAACGCACAGGAGCAACAACACCCGTTCACCTTTCGAGGTGGCCCATACTATAGTAGGATCATCTTAAACACGGCTGGACTTTCGAGGCTTCGTGCCGAAAATAAATCACGCGGCTCATCGTCGCCGCATCACTCCGCTCCGGCCTCTGCCCTTCCGCTGCGTCGCGTTGTCTCAGTTTTTCTTGACGAGCCGGCCAGAAAACGAAGAGGGTGGTAGCGGACGAGGAGGACGTCGCACAGGTGCGCGCGGTCAGGGGATGCCGTTCTGACCCACATTTCCGTTTTAAATAACGTCGCCGGCCGCGGCCGGCTCGTTTGTCCCCTCGGACAGATCTCGTACACGTTACACGCAATTGTTCCTAACCGAAAACGTTCTGCCTGCCTGTCCAACGCTCGAATTCGCTGATATTTTTGGCAATTTTTGAAGACCCGTTGACGGACAATAATTTACCATGAAAGCTTCATGAAAATAATTAATTAGTGGATATTACAAGAATATTATTTAAATCTGATGATATTTTTGGCAGTTTTTGAAATTTCGATGCTGAAGCATAAGTTACTATGAAAACTTCACAAAAATAATTCATGAGTGAGTATTACAAGAATATTGAATATTAATCAAACTCGAAAATATTTTTGACGGTTTTCGAAATCTTCATGGTGGATCATAATTTAATATGAAAGCATTAGATAAAGACAATTTTTGTTATAAATTATTAATTTTAGTTACTCGCTCAGACGGATTGGAAAATGATAATTACCGGTGAAAAATAAAAATTAATCTCTCGAAAAACTGGCTCGTAGTTACGAGTTTGCAAATAGTACGTGAGGTTATTTTTCGAAATAAATTTACAATGTTCTGCGAGAAAACTCTTTTCTCGTGAAAATTGTTTGGAAGGTGGAAAAGCGTGCGCGAGCTGGAAAACTTGGATAGGTTTCTATGTAATCGAATGGCAGATACATAGCAATCTCGAACTCACTAAGTCGTTTTCTCGTAATAGTCGCGGTTATAGAAGTTGCTCGGTCGAAAAGGAGAACGTGTACCGGTTCGATCTATATTTCTCTATGACCCGGAGGATTTCGCTCCTAAATTGCAAATTCCTTTCCGTCGTAAGAATTGAATTATAAATTTACTACCATAGGGACGAACGACAAATTTACAAATTTTCCGAGCAGCAAACCCGATATCTCAATGACACAATCCGCGTAAGATCGTAACAAATCCAATCGCGTTATGCAAATGGCTTCTTAGCAGCTATCTATACTCTAATAAAACGCGGGATCGAGTGATACCCGAAGAGAATGGATATTTCAAAGTATCTTTCCCGCGATTCGAGACATTTTAACATTCTGATTCGACAACAAGAAACTCGCGTTTACTTTTATGCCCTTGTTTAACTTCGCGTGATTTCGGAATTCAAAAATTTTCTCCGCCCATCCCTGTGCACCAGCAACGAAGATAGAGAGAAAGAGAGAGAGAGAAACGTCTGGATGAACGGACTGCGTAAGAGGAAGGAACGCAGGCTATAGAAGTTGCAGAAGACAATAAAGCGTGAGGGTAAAAAAGGCGGCTGGCTCGTTAATTTTATTCGCGCGAACCTCCGACCAGCGGCCGTTGCTCACCTCGCCATTAACCTAAACAAAACGCGGCGAAACAACGAAGATTACTCGGCATCCGTACCGGGGGCAGTCGACGGGGCGACCTATATTATACGATCTTTATACTAAACTCTTCCCGCGTCAGGGAAACCAGAATAAAGACGAACGAACGATGGGAGAGGAAACAGGCGATAAAAGAGTAAAATGATGAGTCGTTATTTTTGTGTGTCTGAAGGGCTGTATCGCAAAGGGTTGCGCGAAGAGGTCGAATAAATCTGTTTAAATCTTTGGTTAATTATGAAGTAACAGTAACTCATTTTTCACTCCAGACACCAGGGTTGATAATTTTGTAACGTGAAATACAAATATCACGATCCTCCATTCATTTAGTAGCAAACCTATCGTACACCTTATATACTGTAATATTCATGCGTTTTTAATTTTGATGGTTTATAAAATTTACTCTTCAAGATATTGTTCAATATATAAACAGATATAAAAAACAGCGAGAAATATTATATTAGTAGTAAGCTTACTTGAGAAATATTTGAGGTGTCAATCACCAATACTTTGTACAAGGGCAATTATCTAGTTGCATCTAGCAGGAAGATAGAAATTCACAGTAACTGATGGGAGAGAAGGCAAAGTCATAATAAGTGTCAACATTGTCAATTATGCAGCATGAGAAAGAAGAAAATTTTAAAGCATGCTTTTTTCAGATCTTAGTTAGTGAATCAGTGGAAGAAGCAAAACGAAAATTCCATTACATAGCAATGAATAATAAAAATAGGCAATATAGCGGTGATAAACAACTGTTGAAGCATCATATGCCTGCTATGTATAAACTTAATGGGCTCCTATTAAGACAAATTAGAGTACTACTAAGAAAGGTACTAAAAGTATTGTACTTATAACAAGAATGGTTTTTGAAGTTCTGTTTGAAGAAAGATGGTATCACACTTTTACACAATATTTATCAAGCTTTCAACAACGATATAACTGAAGAGTGAACACGTAATAGTGAACTGACATGCAAAACGCAAATTAAGTTGAAAGAATAAGGTTTTGACTGGTAATTGTTAGGGAAACTTAGTTTCTTTCCAGTATCTTTCGCTCGGATCCACTGTATTGTACCAATGACGTTAATAACTATAGTAGAAAGTGGAACAATTGCCGATTGCTGTACGGTAGAAGGTAGAAAGGTGGATCGATTCTCGCTATCCCGCAAAATGTCACTCCGTGACTCATCGCGTTATCGCGAGTACACGCGCAACGTATACGCGTTGACTCTTTATCAGTTCACTCGATCCACGGAAGTCAGGTTTAATCGCGCGTATTATCGAGTGAGGCTATGAAACTTTTTATTGTCCACGGAACGTGTGCTGAAATTCCCTGAATAGCTCTGTCACGAGCTGATGTCAACTGATAACGTCGAGACCATTATTGTATCTCGAATCAACGGATTTCAACATTATTTATTACTATGAATTTATACAGACGATTAGAAATATAAGTAGATCTTTATTAGTGGACATTTCGTGACAATAGCATGCATAGGAACCATGAGAAGAATATTTAGCAAATTTCTATTCTCGATTTCAGTCGATATGGGTCACAAGTTCAGTTAGATTTAAAAACCAGTTCGACGGAGAGTAATTTCTTTATTTTCTAATCTATCATCTTTCTTTTTCGATGTTTAAAAAACCTCGACGTGGCGAAATCGTCCCGGTCAAACACGCGGGACGAAAAAAATTTCGTTTCGTCGAGCAACAAATGAAACTCTCGATTCCCTTATAAACTACCCATCCGCGCTCATGATTTGTGGTATATCCGACTATTACGGCAGTAAGGGCGGTTGTGGGTGGTTCGCGTTTGAAATCGATAGTCCCGTGTGTTTACAGGTGATCGATAGAAGGAAGTGATATTGGTATAGCGGCCCTATATCAGCCTCTGAGGCAGTCTTCCATTTCTGCGTCCCTTTGTGCCCACGTGCTCCCGCTGTACCTACGCGTTTCTCTATTTTCGCACGATCGTTCCGTTTTCCATTCGTATCCCTCTTGACTGTTGCCTCGAATTAGTAACTTTAATCTTCACCGTTTATCTTTTTTCATCCAATCGATTGTGACTCCCAACGAACTACTCTCACTATTCCTTTCTTAACAACTAATCCAATGTTTGATTAGTTGTTTCATGCAGATTTGTATAGTATTTTTCCTTGGTAATTAAATTTAATTTATTTGTAAGTTTCGTGTCATTGAATATCATGACATTTTTATTTCACGACCGAATGATCAGTTTTAGTTTCTGAGACTTTGAGAAATTAAGAATTACTCAAGTGGAGAATTATAAAAATTAGGATCTCTCCATCTTAAATTGTTTTTAAAGAATTGATTCTTGACCAAATGCCCAATCTTGAAATTGTCTCTCGATTTTCGACGAGCCAAGTCAGCAAGCTGGCAAAGTGAGAAACTTAATCAAGAAAAATCATTTAATTTTATAAACTGCAATAACATATGTGATATTAATTACGCGAATTTACTTGACTTAAGGATATTAATAAAATTATATTTTCATTTATTACCATTCCTAAAGCATAAACAGGCAACGAATTATGGAAATATATAAATCCTTTACTAACGAGAACGTTTCATACGAATCGTTTAGATCTCTTTACGTAATTTCTGAGAATTCTGAAATTAATGTGGATTCGCTGTTGAAATCGATAGTTCCGTAACGTTTACAGATGATCGACAGAGGGAAACGATATTGGTGTAACAGCCCTATATCAGGCTCTGAGGGAGTCTTTCATTTCTGTATTCCTTTGTGGCGTGGCCACGCGTTTCTCGCTGAATCGTTTCGTTTTACGTCCGCGTTCCTCCCCGGCCGTTGCTTCGAATTTCCCCGTGTCCTATCACGCCTTAATAATGCTATGCATTGTCGCCCGTGGGAAGCGCGGGAGCGCGTACGTGTTTATAAACGCACCACAGGTTTTCCAGCAAATTTCGTGGCCGTGTGCCAAATTCATTTCTTCTCTCGCGCGAACTCCTGTCGGGCTTTAACTCGTCGTTTTGCGCTGAAGGGTTGCTTGCTTTAACTCTCCCTCGCTCCCCTTTTTTCCTCTCGGTTTTTTTTTCAAACGTTTCCCAGTTACATCGGTAGTTTCTAATTCCCGTGGAAATTTGAGTGAAACAAGAAAGTTTTAGGATTTGGAAAGTCTGCGGCAGTTTACGGGTGTTTTACGAATTAGTTTCAGCGGTCAAGGATGTAAATAGTAGTAGATTCCAGTGATACTTACCAGGAATTTTTCAACTATTTAAATTTAACTATTTACATAATATTTCAGTAAATATTTGGTGAATTTCTGACAATTATTTTAAAATTATATCGCTTACAATTCAATGTAAAAAGACTTGCATTTTTATCCTTATAAAATTACTATCATTTTTTTTCTTCTTCACGTAACAATTTACATAAACGTAACAATAAAAATCAATTTCTGCACGTAACAATTATTTTATGAAATAAGTGGTAAGTCACCTATCGAGAACAGAGGCCTAATATTTGTTGGTCTTTCGAATGTGTTATCAGTAACTCACTATTGATTCTTTTACTAAATCTAGCGCTCGTTTTTCTGAATGAAACTTGCACTATGTCGAAACGAGCATCAGGGCCAATTTCATCAATTCCACCGTCGTGTTTGGCAATTCTCAAGAAATCTCGCTCAACAGGAAACCGATACGCAGTACCAGCCTCTTTAATCCACCTTCACCTCGATATGAAACCACCCCGAGGCTGGTACAAGAGTACAAGAAATCGCGACCGATTCCTTATCAAAAGAGCCTCGACATCTTCAAAAATCGGGTGCAACCGAATAACACAATGCAATTTCGAAATCCGGGTCGTTTATCCCGGCGACGGTCGTATCGCCGGTAGCCGGAAGAGGGTGACGACGACGGTATGGCTTTTATTAACGCGGTTCTTTGCACATTCACTCGACGAGGCAGCCGGAATCAAAGTCTCCTAGTCGCTTTTCCCGTGAAATAAATCTACTCTCGAGCACCTAGGCGGCAGAGTACGGTCGCGGCGATGGGGTGCTGGGACCCTCAAGGGGACGAAGGTAGGGGTTCCGCGGAGTCACGGAGGTCGAGAGGGACGGGGGGAGAGAGAGAGAGCGAGAGAGAGAGAGGAACGTAAGGAGAGAGGAGGGGGTGGTGGGTGGGCGGGGGTGTAACGAGGGTTCCGCCGAGCACTCGACTCATTTCTCCGAGCCAACACAGACCTCTCGACTCGACGCCACTCGTGGAAACGAAATCTGATACGAGAAAAGCTAAACTCCTTCAAATGCACAAGCCGCCCCGGGTTCCCCCCTTACTACCTCCTCCACGCCACCCTCTTACTTGGCCCCCACCCACCGGCTCCTTTACTCTGTCCCACTCCAAATCCTCTTCGGCCCCTCTACGACTCTCTCACTCGCTTCACCGCCGGCGCCGTCTCTCGTCCCACCCTTATTTTCCCTACCCATTTCTCCTTCTCTTACTGTGTTTCGGTTTGTGTACACTCCATTCTCTTCCAGCTCGTTTCTTGGCTCCCTCGCTCCTTTCAGCCACCCGGCTTCTACTCAGTCAACCCTTTTCATCGCGAAAACGTCGTTCTGCAATTCACTCTTTCCTTTCGTTCGTTTTTCTCCGCGCTCCTTCCACGGAGTGTCTCTCCACTCTCTCTCTCTCTCTCTCTCTCTCTCTCTCTCTCTCTCTCTCTCTCTCTCTCTCTCTCTCTCTCTCTCTCTC
>SHCU01000079.1:80704-94557 GCA_004307685.1 Ceratina australensis
CTCTCTCTCTCTCTCTTCACGGCAAGGATTTTCGGCCCCTCTTTTTTCCACTCTTCCACGGCACGCGACCTCCTTTGACGACGGCGAGCTACCTCCCTCTCTCGTTGCGCATTTATAGATACGAGCATTAACTGGGCTAACGGGGAGCTACTTTATTCATTAGGTCAGGTTCAGTTGCTCCTTCTTCTATCATTTTTAGAGATCCTTCTTGACTCTACGATTAGTAAAAACAACTTCAAACTGAAATACTCCGCGGGTACTTCTTAAACTTAATGTTCCCTGGATTCAATAATAATAATAGCAGAAGGCTATTAACATATTCAATAAAACAAAATATAGAGTAATAATATGAGAGGGAAAAATATACATAAAATTCTAAAAAATTATAAAGAGACAATAATAAATAGATAAATGCTGGAGTGCTAATGAGAGAAATCACGCATAGAGATCAAGGCACTACGCATCTTCTTAACACCAGATTGCTCAAGGAAGTCATTTTGACTGCTTTTTAGTTTCAAGTAGAAAAAAATGATGTATATAACGATACAATTTTTTAGACACTTTTTTATTGTTAATATTTACTAATAACCTGTTTTATAACTGTAAATAAAATATAAAAATATAAAAAATTAATTTTAAATAAATTTCTTTAGACATTAGTTGTTCTCTCACAAGTCATTTTGACTGCTTTTGTGTAATATAGGTACGTGCCAAGTTTCAGTCTTTCTAGTGTTAACACTAAACCTAGCAAGAGATTTTGCAAAAAATACACTATATTGACATCTTTTACATTTGAATGATATTTAATGTTGGCATTGGTATTTTAGTTTGACAGGTTAAATTATACTTACAATTTTAATAACGTGATAAAATCATTTACGTTTTATTTTTGTGGAAGAATTTAAGGAGAGTCATTGTGGCCGTGGTAGGTTTAGTGTTAAAGGTTTCAACAGCATCATGAAATATATCCGAATTCATTGATTGTCAAGCCTTAAAAGTAGGATATAAAAAATGGGACTGATCTTAAAAGTCTCGGTCTTGAAACTCTATTATTTGTACAACTTCTCTTCGAGGCAGAAAGTTATGTCGTTCCAGCGCAGCGCATTATGAAGCTCCCGTGTTATCCTCGAGTTTCATAAGTCAAAACAATTCTTTTTTTTCAGACATTTCCGAGTCAATTACCGGGAAAATTTCTTATTACACGCCTTGTATAAAAGGGTAACGCTGCCCGGGCTTGGACGCTTATGCCGTGGCCCGGGTAAACCCGGTAGCGATGCCCTTTATTATTCACGTTTACAGCGTGCAATTTCAGCAACATTAGACTTTCATATGCTCAATTGTGTGTGACGCGAGTTCTCTTTTAAATTACTGTCATTTACCAACGCGTCGTCCCGCGCTGCTTTTGATAACGTATGCGGAGAATGCAATTGACATGCTCATTATTGAGGAGGCGTATCGATTTCTCTTTTACAAACGGAAGTATAATAAACTTGAAATTTATTCGCCATTGGCATCCTCGCGTACATACACGTGAATTGGAGAATGTTCGCCGTTCAATTTCAAATTTATTATATCATTAAAAATAAAATTCATAATAATCGATATAAAACGTACATTTTAATGGCCAGAAGAATTTTGATTACTCCAAATATTTTACTGCTCGTATAAATATCGAGCCCTCTATACGCCTCGCATATTTTTCGAAGAATTTCAAAGTGAAACATATTTACGTATTTCAGTAGAAAAGGTAGGCTATTGGTCAGACCGTCTCCAAACATATATTCTATTAAGAGAAATTCAATTCGCGGATAGCTCAATATCCATGTTGAATCACTTGAACGTGAGACGAGCAAACGTGGCTCTGGTATCGCTAACAAATGATTATATTACCATAAATCACAGTGACCATCGATTACTTGCCGTTTCTTTCGTTCGCGTCCGGACATTAAATCACGGGCACCCAGGCAATTAGCCGAATTACAATGGCCGAACAATTACTTAAACACAAAGTACAATAGCATCGTAAATACACATCTATAACGACACAACCCCCACGGAATCGCGTATATATCTACGTGCCGTGGTACGTGATATATCGTCCCGCACGGCCTAGCCGATTGCGTGGCGTATTCAATTTACGAAGCCTAATTTGGCCAAGTTGCAGATACAGGATTGGCCACCGCCGGCAGAGGGGAAAACCGCACGTGTCGTTCGCGTTCAATATAACGTTGCTGTAAAACCCCCTAAATGTATTTACGCTGGGAGCCGAGTGATCACTGCTGAGACCCGAAGATTAGTCTGCGTCGTGAAATATTGCACTGTGTCGTCCAACGTGCAAGTTAGAGTCATTTCATGACTGCTAAGGAATCATCTATGTGATATACGTATAATATAAGTTTTTCGAATACAAAAATTATTTGATATATGCTCACATAATGTAATTTTTGCATTTATATTTATTCTTATTTTTTGTGTATGAAATAATATTGTTCGAGACATTTTAAAGATTGTTCTGTTTAATATCGAGACCCACTATGGGATTGCTATAAGGAAAGCTATTATACTTTGTCAATCGCTCAATTCAAGACGTTAGTAGCTATCGTAGGAGCTAAAGCGATTCAATTCGGAAAAGAGTTGACAAATGGCGAGCATTAAAAGCTCGTTTCCATTTTTTTTTTCCACCGTTCGATGTAAAACCCGGAAAAAGAGTTGGGTCAACTTGGTTCTTGTCGTCAGGAGAAAAACGCCAAACACAAGTCACTCTTCAAGGCTTGCAGTGTAATTTTTGAAAATGCGACACGTGTAGGTTGTCAGAAAAAGAGATATGAATTTTTACTGAGATATATGAAAAAGGAATAGATGATGTAATTCATGTGAGAGAGAAAGAAAAAGGAAATGTGCGAAGGTACGAATGGGAAGAAAAAGATCCCTGTCGCGTGCTTATTTAAGATTGTTGGCAGGATAGTGTCGCCGCCGTGCGACGATCAAGAAGACTTCGTTGTTTCGTTACACTCGACAGATCGATATGAGCTCGCATGCAGATTTCTTTAATGATTCACACATTTTTTTAATCGCTAAATGCAGTAGATGTTCCAACTTCTACTCATTGCTTTCGCTATCAATAGTTTCCAATCTAATTCTCCGTAAAATACAGTTTTAAAAATTGAGGCATTCATCTTGTGCATTGATTTACATTCGGAAATCGTAATATGAAGAAGTTGAAATTACAAGATTAAAAAGATATGAAAGAATTACTAAGCCTGCAATAATAAAAATACTGGGAAAGTGAATATGATTTGAGTTTTAGGCATAAATTGTAACTAAACTGAGTAAAGCAATAATTTATTGCAATTGACTGAGGCAATCAAAAATAAGTCTGACTCTCTACTATGAAATGAAAATTAAAAAAAGCAAAAAAGCGTATCAACGAATGTTGAAACGAATAAATCAATCAATAGTTAATTCGAGATTCATTCGATTTTTTAATCGGAATCACTGAACGTGGATTTCGTGTCTCGATAATTGTTTTCGTAAATGCAAAGATAAATGCTCGCCGCAATAACTATAGTGGAGTAGGTGCGCACGTAGGGGCCGGATCGGTGGGTTAAACGCTCGTAATGACGTCTCGTAATTGCATCGAAAGTTCGCGGGGAAACCGTAATTATCGCTCGGCTACGCTATCAGCGATACCATCGGTCGCGTCGTCGCTACAATCGTCGGATATCGCAAATTGAAAAATATTTTCACGCCCAATACCTTTCTTGTCTCTCCCTCTATTTTTCCTTTCTTATCGCGTTCGATTCGCCGTGTAGCAAAATCATGTTCGAATCGGGGAGGAAATGGGTCGAGTATCGCGCGATTACCTAGCCAGCACTTTCGATTCGCGCAGGCTGAGGGATTAATCGCGCCTTCAAATAGAATAATTGCCCGAATCGAATTATAGGAACGATTTGACGATTTAACGAGATGTTCGATATCTCGCTATGAAATTCGTTGCAGAAATTTAACTGAGATATTCCTCTATGTTTTTATAAATCCATGTAGATCCTCTCGAGAGAAACAGAATTACGTACGTGACAATTCTGTTCCCTCTGCCACTCAAGCGAGAATTCTCATTATTTTACATTTTAGTTTGCTGTAACATTATTATCATACAGAAAGTGTTTCACTTACCCCGCTGAAGGTTTTCACGTTATGTAGGGCGTTTTGAGCATCAAGAGCAGCTTTTCTTGTGTAGAACGTCACGAAGCAACAACCTGTAACAAAAATTGAAGCAAATTCCGTTAGAGAACCAATCTTAAGAAATAAAAACCTGATCTGTTATCATGTTAACTTAAGTACAATTCGAGAAGCAGTAGATTTTTATTAAGAATAAAATACTCGAGACATATTGAAAATCATTGTAATAAATGATTTTCGTCTATAGATCTTCATAGTATGTTAATTTTTATCCAAAAGGAAATCTATCAAGAAAAATATTTCTCGAAAAGCTTAAATAAATTATTGGACAAGATTTAATAATTAATTTCCATTTATAGATACACTATTTCATATATTGTCAATGTTTATCAAGAAGAAAATGCACCAAGAAAATATTTCTCAGAAAGCTTAAATAAGTTATTGAACACATTTTTAAAATGTCATAATAATTAATTTCTATTTGTAGATACATCTGTTTATAAATTGCCAATTTTTATCCAGAAGAAAATCTATCAAGATATTCTTAGAAAACTGATCAAAAGTTTTCCCCCGTTATACAGATGGACATGAACGAACCCGAAAACGGATTGAACCGATCGATAGTTTCCAGTTAGCAAAAGTTCGATACTCGCCGTTGTATTACTACCGATTTCCTACCCCTGTCACCGTTACCACCGTCTTGACGCCTCGCCCCTTCAACGTCGACCAAAGGACCCATATTCCCTCGGAAGCTTGCACCCTTTCCCGTTTAGTTTACGAATAACGTGGAGCGCATACACAGCAGCAGCGGTGCCGCTCGAAAGTTTTGACTACACTCGCTACATTATAATAGCTTTCTTTCTCTTCTGCAAGTACTTAGCTAAATGTTAACGTGTTAAATAGTAAAAACCATCGTGAAAAGTTTCTGCTTTAAAAACCTCGCGGAGTTCCAGTGCTGCATGACGTCGTCGCGGGGAATTATGAATGAAAAGAAAAATTGCATTATCACGAATGACAGCGCGTAATCAAGTCTTAAAATGTGTTCAACCAGGAAGAAAATGTATAATGAAAATCGGAAATGCTTGAATCTCGAAACAGTTTCGATTGAATTCATTTAGTGAATGATAGAAGATTGACGCAATCATGTAACGATTCATGTTACCAGATTGTACGGTTGTCTGAACTTGTCGAAACGAAATTTTAACGCATTTCTTCATACTAACTCGATGAATTAATATTAAAAAAATTCATTGAGTGCTTGTAGTAATTATTCGTATAACCTGTATTTTGTTTAATTTAAAGAACACTGCATTCATATAGTATTACATGCACAATAGTTTCCATTCACATTTAGATATATTTTAATTAAATTAATTTACATGAAACGATTTAATTTTCTGTGAAACGTTCGAAGGCTTATAATTAATTTGTTATGCGTGTAATGTATAACAAAAGATTTAAAAATTTGTCGAAGTCTCGGGAAGGAAGTAAAAGGCAGAAGTTTTAATTTTTCTCTAGGAAATTCCCCTAGGAAGAGTTTGAAACATTCTGCTTATAGATTTAAATTTTATGTGCTGCAAGTGATTAGAAATTCTAAAAACTGCAGTTTCTCATAGCCTTTAATCTACAACTAAGATACAACTTTTACTAAATTGTAAAAATAGAAATTATTTTATTGTCAAGTGAAACATTTTGTTACATTTATCTTTCTTCTGCTTTCCTCGATTTTTATGAAACTTCGTATATACATACATCTTAGATCTATAAAAAGATGTTTCATGAGAGTCCCTATACACAGAATCTTACATTAAACCAGTTAATGCATTTCGTGTCTATTAACAATACTTGCATCTTGGTTCAAACTTCGAACTAACTAAATCGGTGGAATCCGAGCACATATGCATCGGGCACGATAGAAATCGATTTTTCAATCTGTACGATTGAAATTTACGACGCGAGGTTCCCTCGAAAGAGACGTGAAATCCTGAAGCCACCATAATAGAACTCCGTAAAAGAGAACGAGTTCGTAATGAGGCATTCGATACCGTTTCCGAAGTTGGCGGCACGATATCGTGAGAAGGCGTCGTTGAAAAATACGTAACACGACGCTTGCCGAGAAACGACGAGATGCGCGCGTCCAATTGACGTTTTCGTTCGTAATTTTCGTAGCTTCGCCGCAGCTTCGCGTAGTAGTAGTTCGACACCGAGACCGGAGAAAAGTAACAGAATTCTCGTGTAAGCAGGAAACTCGATATCAACGCGGTGGCGGCGGCGGTCTAATCATCGACACACTCGAATTTCGCTCGGCAAGTGTACTTCGAAAACGCGATACGATACTCTTTTTCTCGTTGTTTTCCTCTATAATATTAATTTATTACGAAAACAACTAACTGAAGCTGTAATTATAACTCTTGTATCAATTAGACGTTACGTTCCCAACAACCCCGAGTTTAATTGACTCTGAGATCTAATAAAAGCTAAAGTTAGATACCCAAGAAATTGATCGAGCATTTTTATGTTTTCATAGAAAATTTAAATGTATCATATGCTAAATTTTAATATGATCTTCTACTGGGTACATGTATGGCAAAACAATAATCTGTTCTAAGTGAACTTTTATAAACCTAAAATGTTTAGATGCCTGAAACATCCATAGTGAATTTTGGAAAATAACAGTGGTCAGACTTAGTAGAGGTAGATAACTGATCTTGAGCATCATCGCTCGATAGACCTTTGAATCACTTCGTGCAAATTACTTCTCTGGTTGTATCTAGACGCCCGCTGTCCAGTCATTTAATACTCGTGCCTGCAAATGACCCCATTCGTCGAGACGTCAACATCAACCTACTTTTCTAATTCACCTACGCATACCCTCGGTTTACTTTGTTTTCCTAACTACAATCGCAGTAATCCTTTCATTGCATTGTTGAAGTCAAAAATACTATGTGATCACAAGCAACAAGCATTTATAAAAAGGAAAATTATATTCATGTATATGGGAAAGAACATAATGTATGGCACTTTCGTTGAATGTAAACTTACTTTTCTAATTCAGTCATATATCCCTCGGTTTACTTTGTCTTTTAACTACATCCAATCGCAGTAATTCTTTCCACGCATTATTATAAATTGAGGTAATATTTAATTTACTTTACCATTAAACGCAGAAAGCATGTATGAAAAGAAACGTTGCATCCATGCGTATGGAAATAATCAATGGTGCTCTCATTAAACGCAGACTTTTCGTCGAATTGGTACGATCAATTTCAATATAATAGGTGCGTCGCGAATGTAATCAAAGGCATTATGGCTGTTTGAATAAAATCCACGACCGCCACGGTTTATCGACTGCGTGGTATTAAATTGACGAATGGCGGGAGAGCAGTGCTTTGAGCATTGACGAATCGCGGTGAACTGTCGTACGAGCAGCCGAGAGTGTTAGGGTGAAAGCCGGGGTAAACTGGAACGTGAAGGGTTGGCGGCCAGGGCAACTTTGATTTATTCGCAAGTCCGCCGAACGGTGGATGGGCGGGCTCGCGTTACCTCGTAGACACTTACAAATATGCTGACGAATTTTCGGCATTTTTCTCCCGCGGCAATGTCAGTCCATGTACTTATTACAGGCAGGTTGTAACAAAAGCCTGTTCCTCGATTCATAATTCCCTTCTACCTTGTCAGTTCATTAACAAGGTGAATGTTCGAATTTTCATTCACCTAAACGTTACTTGTCGTCAGTTGAACGTGAAAAATAATGTATGAGGTTCTTTATATGAAATTGTAATATTTATTTTACATTTATTTTATAGTGATGAATTTAATGTTTAAAATGTCTAAAATTGGACAATTGGGAAAAATTTACTTCATCAACTTGATATTATTCAATTTCCTATAAGTCCCAAAAATTAGAAGTTCATTTTGGATTAATTAATAAGCTCTCATTTAATCTTTAATGTCATTATAATATAAAATAACAAATAACATAGATATGTAACTTTGGTTACCTACGCTGTACAGAAATATCAATTAGGAAATAATGCTTGTTTAATGTTGGTCACATCATTCATGAGATACTCTTAAGTACAATGAGACATCAATTTGTCATTTTGATACGGTATCGCGTGTGTACTTTTTAAAGGGTAACGTACACACGGTACGAATTTTGGTTAGCAGAACGGTTAGGAAAGGTAACGTTAAACGATCACAGAATTACCGCACGCATGGTAGCGCGCCGTGCAGATTGAAATGAACAGTTAATATGTAATTTATTAATCTCCTGCGCACAATATTCATGTATTTCCGCGTGTACCAGCGGCCGAATTATAATCTATGGGAATAATCAACAACCCGTTCGACGACTGTGTATCTGGTCGTAGTGATCACGCGAGCTATCCAACTAGAAATTCAAAATCGAACGAGCGACCATTGAACGAAGAAAGTGAGGTGATTATATGGGTGAATCCAGTACGGCGTTGGCATCGGGCAAACCCGGCTCTGTGTAAATTCGAACAAACTATTCTCATCGTCGAAATCAATTTGCCTGCGTGAACTCGTTATTGACGCGGTAATAACGATTATTAAAGTAAATGTCGATTACTCGATATCGTCACAATTGCGTCAATAGAGATAAGCGCAATTACCGATGTCGTATCTATCTAGTATTTAATTGTCACAATACCGGTAAACGATCATTGACTTTAAAAAATGTAATGCAATTAAATATAAAGTACCGGTGACAAATACATTGTTCTTGATGATTTTATAAAGTACCCGGAGTAATACTCTAGATCCATAAAATCCAATTCCTAGTTATCATTAATTGTTAGAACGAAGTCTAATCAGAGGATTCAATTAAAATACGAAAATATAAAATGGAACAGCGAAATCTTAAAGCCAAGCATCATTATAATCTCAGCGAACCTCATTTAATTTGCGGCCCGAATTAGTTCGCGTCTACAAAAATCATGCGGAACCAGTAGAGCGTACCCCGTTGATCACCTCGCTCATCATTAGGAATTCCCAATTGACGTCGTAATTATCCTTAATTGGACTCCGGATTATGTTCTCGTAACGCTCGGCGCGTGAAACGTTCGTCGTTCGAGGCTACGAATTATGCATTGCCCTTCCTGAAACGGGAAACGGAGTATCGGCGTTCGAATGACGTGGGTCTGTGAAAGACGAACAGGGGGCCCCGTTCCACCGTCAATCAGGACGTTAATTTTATACTTAAGACTGCGAGATTAAGATAGCGAATGAGCGCCGGGAAGTTTCAATTTCCAGTTGTATCCCATTAATGTGAAACTACCGAAACAGGCAGTGGCTTGAGAAATAATTGAGCCCTTTTTAAAACAAAGTCAATTTTATAACTTTCACGTTTTGAAATATCAATTTTTATTATTGCAATTATTTAATTCAACGTTAAATAAGTTATTTTCTTTTGAAAGGTGTCTAGTCAGTTTTGTATGTTATATTATGCTATACTTTATTATTTTATATGCGTTAAAAAAAATGGTACAGTCGACTGGGTGCTCATGAATTTTGCTCGAAAATGTCTAAAAGGATCCTAACAAAAAAAAGCCCAGTTCAAACTCTCCTAATTCATCGCTGGTGGAAAAGGCAGGATTTCCGATGGCTCGGCTAATAAATGATCTCGTCGATACCATGTATTATACATACTCGTGCGATGCCGGTACTAACGATCTCGGGCGAACATGGCCGCTACTCTTCGATGCCGATGCTTGATTAGAGTCCGTAGGGAAATCTACCGGCGACACGTTGCCGATGCGATGTTCGTTCCGCCCCTGGCAGTGAGCTTTTCCGCACTTCCGGTCAGGGTTGCCACCAATAGGGTTGTCATGATAATAAAACACGGAATGTGATAAACTGCGATCCGAGGGCTCGAATAAAAATCCGATGACCAGAAAAAATTCAAGTATAGTAAATGATCGTGTGTCAATTTCTATTAATGGAAAACTCACCGTCTACTTATAAACATTATTACTGTTGTCAATGACTGTATCAGTAAATATTATGGTATTAGAAAAAGTAATTTGCTGAAGAATTGTAGACATCTTATTTCTTTTTATTTTGACAGGAATTTTCTATGTTTCTTTGAAGATATATCTAGAGCAATGTAGTAAATTTTTTCATTGAATCTACTTGATATTTTTACTGTTAATCTGTTAATCGATATTAACTGATATAATTAACTTTCAATCGATATTTTTATTTAGGAGATTCTAACACCTGAAGGATAACACACCTCCGGATCTAAATTTGAAAGATGGCAACTCTGCATCCGGTGGCGGTCTCGAGCGGTTTTCTCTCCCCAACGGCGAATGCGTCAATAATTTCTGGCCGCGCCGCGGTACTGATAATGCGCGATCAACGATTCGGATGAATCTAATTAGCGATAATTTCCGCAGGGCCTGGTTGCGCGCGCGGTTGTACGCAAATATCTAACGCGTCGCTTCGGGATCGCATCGTATTAATAATGGAGAAGTTGATTGCATGTTACATGCTGCCGTGAATTTTAAATTCCGTTCGAAAGAATAGAACAAGTGAACCATCTGACTACTGTGTTTTAATCACTTTGCTCCTAAGGTAGTAGTTACCAAAAGTGAAAGTGGTAATTGTATAACGTTTTGTTAATGAATAATACTAAAATCTTGACAAACTCGTGACAGGAGACACTCGAAAATTGCATCTTTTTACAAACTCTGACTACTCATGTCATAATAAAGTTTATTTTTCATCCAGAGCACTATATTCTTTATCATACAGTGTAACACAACAATGGCAATTTATTTTTTTTTTATACATAGATTTTTAGTATCGACAGAGGCCATTTTTTTGCTATTTATTTTTAAACTTTCTTTTGACTGATATGATAGGGTAACAATTGCCTTAAATTTTTTAATTTGAATTGGAAACGCTGAAAAATTATTATGTAACAAAGAGTTATCTTAAAATTGTCTTTCAATGTGACTAAAACATTTATAATGTCAATTTAAAAAATGTAATTTTAATTTTCATCACATAAGTGATATATAATTATGAATCTAGCCTAAGTTATGAACGAACGTAAAGACAGATTACCAACGAGCGAGAAGACATTTGCGAAAGGAGGTCGCGGAATCAAGTTTGATCTCCGAATGGTGGTGGGTTGTTCGCAGAAACCAGAGGAATGCAAGCCGGGAGAAGAAAGCATAAATTCGTCCCGACTTGTAATTTGTAATCATAAATCGATGTCATTCTTTCTATGTAGCTATGAAAGGATCTTGTGTTCCACCGGTGGCCTTATCGTTCCCGTTCTCGGCAACGAACCTCGTAGGGGACGAGCGGTGTCCGCAGAGGCATCGACAGAGATATCATCAAAGCGAACCATCGATCGTGTTCATAAATTTGGTACTCGACTCCGTGCGGGGCGAACGTTTCTCTATATCCGGAGTGTCGTAGAATCTCCATCGTGCCTTATATTCCTCTCAGTTTTATTTTCACGCTTCTTACCTCTTAACCTCAATCCTGCCCGCCTCATCCTTCTGTTATCATTTTTCCACGAGACGTTTCTCCTGTTTTTATACGACAACCCGAGTCGTGGCTCCGCCTCGTTATTCTGTGTTATTTCACTTCTCGAATCGTTCCAATTGTTTATTTCCCGTTCGCCTCGCGCGCTTCGATTATTTACACGCGTATGTTTCAGACACTTGGTCCGAAAGTTTGAGCAACACCATTGAGCGCAGACAGAGCGAAATAGTTCTTCTCTCGGATTCACGTGTTCGCGTTTATCTACGGGCGTGCATGAGTAGTCGCCTTTGATCGATCAACCAACGTAAATTGTCTGATTGGGTCGAGAACAAAGCTAACTTCTCTAAGGAACCGATCCTCCAATGGGATCAGTTGCTTCGAGTGTAGTACATATACATATGTAGATCGATATCAGCATCCCGGATGCGAGGTGTTACCGAGTTTTCCGGACAAGTGTTTTCAAAATGCTTTCATATTGAATCTGCAGATATTTTCTACAGACACTCCTGTCTCTATCGATAAAAATCATTAGTTCTCAGAAAAAATATTTTTATAATCTAAGCAATATTTAATTTGTCACTAAATGAATTAACGAATAAACAACTTTCGTGAAACGATATGAATTTATTTTTATATGTATGTCTGGGAGTCTCACCATACTGCACAATAAGGCTTTGGCAACTCGTCAGAAGATCCTCGAACTACACTCATAAATTTTGATTATCAGTTGCTTCATTGGTGAAAATTAAATTCAGAATTGAAGCAGATGTTAGTTAAGGACTAGTTCTTCGCCTTCAAAGACGAAATTTTTTAAAAATAGTATTTAAAAATTGCTGACAAGGGTATAGTAAGTAACGTTGGAAATCATATTGTACAATAACCACAATGAAATGTATTCCTTTTCATTTTACAAACGAGCAAAACTTTTGACCTAACAATTTCAATTATGATCTTGAATAAAGAACACAAACTGAATGGTAATTACATAAAATTTTGAAAATATTCAATTTGATTAATAATGGTACGTATGGTATTAATGGGACAACTACTTGAAGACTTAGCAAAAATATTATAATCTCTAATTTTTAAATCCAATTAGTAGTGAATATTGAAATTTATGACGTGCTCGAGCTCATTCTCATATCATCGAGATGAAAGATCAAAAAAGGAGAAGGTAGTAGGAAATCGACTTATAGAACCAGTACTCTATTTCGTTCCATGTATTGACTGCGGTATAGTAAGATATGTAGTAGGAAAGCTGCAGGCTAGGAATAGAGTCTTCAATGATCGTAGCCAGAAGCGACGACGCCAGGGGACGAAGATTTCCGTGATAAAATCGAGATTGCGATCCCCTGCGCCAATCCCTGGGACACCAAACTGAGAATGAACGAAACTACGTCAGAGCTCCTTCTTCCGCTCTCCCCCGTCGGCGTTGGTCGCCCGCTCGCTTGGAGAACCGTGCCGGATACGAAAGTGTTTTCGAATCGGTGGTACGCGTAGCGGCGTTACACAACACGAAACCGAAACGATTGCGGTTCCGAGTTTCCTTTGGATCCTCCGGCTTTACTTAGCCGCGACGAAAGAGAAGAGAAGGAGGGCTTCGGTTTCCTTCCCCGTGGCCCGGTTTCCGAGGATCGGCGAAATGGCCTTACGTAAACAAATCTCGATCGATCTATCCAGCCCCGGGGGATGCTGGAATGATTTTACGTGACGATGTGATACCCGGGTTCTCGGCCCGTTCCACACACAGGGGAACGAAGTGACGCTCTTTCGATTCGAGCTTGCCTGATTTTATCCTGCAGATCTCGCGATATACGCGTTCCACTATTTCCACGACGGTTCTACATAATTTTGCTCGAATTCATTTTAACCCAACCTCTATCTACAATTTTTCTCGGAACGATATTTTCTAATAATATTAAAATTTAAGAAATATGGTTGGAATCTCGTTTTAGGAAGAATTGTATTTAAGATTTATAAAATTGTTCGAATTATTTTCTCAACGTATTTTCAAACTGTTGTTCTTAAGATTTTTATTTAAGAACTCAACGTTAATAATGAGTCATGGTAACAAAATGATAATAAAAGTAAACTGTAAGATCCATTGAATAAATTATATAGAGCATGATGACTGTATGTCTTTATTCATT
>SHCU01000079.1:160539-178345 GCA_004307685.1 Ceratina australensis
GGAGTATATAGCGTATATAGCATGTAGTGGATATACTTATAATGTAACTGTATAGGAGTAGTGGCAAAGACAGAAATATCCATGAAGGAAATCTTGAGACAAGAAGTAGGAATGAAATGGATGATGAGTGATCAGCCAATAGAGCATGCCAAAGCTAACATGTAAATCTATGAAAATTCATACATGAAATATTGTAGTACATTGTATTATTATATAGAGACAATTACTAAACAGAAATTATACAAAAATAATACATAAAATATAGAAAAGTATATTGTAAACCCTTTTATAATCACCAAAATCCGTTATCAACAGGTAGGAAGATATATAATAATATAATATAATACAATGAAATCAAATTGAATAAAGCTTAATTTGTCACTGTGAATAAATGTTACTCACAATTCCGAACTAGTGTATAATAATGTCTAGCCACTTGTTGAACGATCTAGCTAAGAAATCAGATCTGTACAACACGTTGTTAACTATCTATAATCATCAATACAAATAAATATCTATAATCATTAAAACCCAATATCACCAGGCGGGAAAACGTGAAATAAACGATCATAATTAAATCAAATTGAATAAAGCCCAACTGTTTCACTTCGACAAAATGTTACACTTCCAGCGTACAATAATTTCTAGACACTTGTTGAACGATCCATCTAGAAAATTAGATCCGAACAAGACGCACCCTAGTTAACTTGTAAGTCGGAAGAGGCGAGAACGAAAAGGCCGGTGAGGGTAGGAGTAATAAAAATGGACGCACGAAGAGGAGAGGGTTGGGGGGTCTTACAAAGGCATTAAGAATATCCTGGTTATGCTAGAGCATCTGCGTTCTTAAAAGCATATTTGGCTCGGTATTTCTGCCAGGTCTCGGGGCCCCGTGTACGCAGCGGATGTGTATCAGCACCGGAACCGCTCGAATTTCTTTCTCGCGGCGCAGCATCGTTAGAGTTCCCAGGAGAGCCCTCGAAGGAGGAGACGATGCTGTTATAACGTCTAGTCTCGGTTCTTTATTCGCTGGTAATGGTATTCCAGTTCTTCGTCTTTGTTGTTATCATCGCAGCAGGGCGCGCATCTCGCGGAATCGCGGAACGGGGACCCCCTGTAATCGAGCGAGGAATTCACCGACGACAGTCCTATTAAGAAATATTTTTATGTCACAATACGCGGTGCACGATCTGCTTGCACGCGGCACCGAGGCGGCTACGACATCCGACGCCAATTCTTCACGGTTCATTATCGTTTCCTACGAAATGAGTTGTTACATAAAAATAAAGTTCGATGTTCGTTTTTAACGAATTTCAATAAATGGACCGTTCGTTTTTTATTGTTTCGAGAAAATTAAAGTCTAACATATTAATCAAACTCTTATTATTATTGGCCAGTTTTAAAATGGTCAGAGCTTTGGCACTTTTTAAAATACTGAATATTAACTAGTTATAAATAAGTTTAATTCAATGAATTCATTTTGTATCTTTTATAATCATTGGTTATACCTGTCCTTATCATAAGCTTTGTCAAACAATAGATATGCGTGATGAAACGGACCTCCGCGTCAATGAATATCGGAGAGATAACGAAAAGATAGTTGATAAGGACACGGTAAAAGTTCGTGTTTACCCATTCGATTAGATCGTAAAATGTGGTATAGGCTCGTAGTTAGGAGCGGACAAATAATGATTAATCGATCCGGTGGAAAGCCAAGATCTTAAATATGAAAATAGTTCGATGGCTGCGGTGCAGTGCCAAAAATGTTCGCCCGACCCGATCGATACAGGACGAGACACTCGGAATTTCAATCAACGGAATCAAAAGGACCGTGGATCGCTGAACCTATTTCAGCTGTGACTATTTCCGAGTTTCGAAACTATTTTGTTTCGAGTACCTACAGAACATTTGCATTCACCGCAATTAAAGTGTAAATGCTACGTGGAACTAGAATTTTATGTGAAGAGGAGCGTGTTAAGAAATTTCCGGAACTGATAATTTCACCTATCGGTGTTATCATTGAAAATTTATAGATTACAATTAAAATGATTTTATGCAAAAAATATTATTAGGAATCATCCTGAATTTTGTTGGTAAAAAATGAGGTAATTGTAATTTGAATCTCAAGGATAATTTCTTTGAATCTAAATTAAATCTAAACCTACTCGCAAGCACTACTTAGCTTACAAATAACTTGCGACATAAAGTGAGAGTATGAATTTCTATTGTTCCATTGTCTATTTTTATTACTGAAACAACGAAACGATGGAACAATTAAAAAGCAGAGAGTAATTATACTCTCCAAATCAAACGAACTGCTCGACCCACTTGCAAACGTCCAACCGGCTGTCAATCATACTAATGAAAAAACTGTACAATCTTTTGCCAGTACCTAACAGCATTGAAAAATAATAGACTTAATATCCAATCTGATACCTGATGCGATATTCATAAAATTCTTTAGAAATGTTGGAACGTTAAATAAAGAGTAGCCTCGCAATTCATAGTGTATTCATGCTTTTCACGTTCCGTATCAAAATGAACTCTTTCACGTATAGGCCATCCCCGTACCTATTTCATAATCCTCCGTATCAGAGCTGTAGCATCACTTTAAGACGCAACCCCGCTATCTAACAAACTAAGTAAGCTTTTCTAACTAACGTCAGAGGTATGAGAACAGAGAGAAAAGCGATAGACTCTCGGCTGCGAGCGCCGTAGAAAAAACTATACCCTTTTTCCCTGCCCGTTATAGAAATCCCTGATAAGAACGAATGCACGGGGCGATAGCAGCCGTTGCTATCTTATCGTTTTGTATAAAGAGCGTTTCGTGTGCCATATGCTGCTTTATCCGAAAATGTGTTACCGTTGGTCGCCTCTAAGCGAAGTTATTGAATGACCGTGCGAAATTTTTCATAGGCTAAAAATAAGTTCTACGAGCAGATCCTCTCGAGTGGGCAAGAGATTCTCCGCTTATGAAAATTGATGCTTATACAAAAAGTTATGCTATTATAAGCAGAATTCTTTTAACATTTTTGCATATGAGTTTATGTATAAGTCTGTATTAAATTTTTTAAATTATAGACTTTACACATTCATATAAAAAATTTATTCAATGTTCTAAGACACTTGTCAGAAGCGAAAAACGAATTGTGACTTCAATGACACAAAAGTTTAGATTTTAGAACAAGAGTTCCTATTTAAATTTCATTTTCTACATTGATGTTATAAATGGTTTATTTTGCATAAAGTAGTTTGGCTGTCTGTCTTTATCCAGTGAAATATACCGTGTACAGTATGATTTAATATACATTCAAAGTCTGTTTCATAAAATGGTGTAAGAGGGTCAAATCGTTTAATCCGACGACGGTGATGTAGCGGACTGAACGGGATAAGGGACAATAGAAATTCAATTATCTTCTATTAACCAAAGAGGACTGTTTCTTCGAGCATACTCGATCCGAGTCACTCGATCACAATCCATCGGAAAACGATTCCGGGGCTTATCCCCAGCTGCGAAACAAAAAGTTCGCCAGACTGACTGCAGTCGGTGGTGAAACTGACGGAACAGAGCCTAATACCTCGTTATCTCGAATGACAAACTCATTTTTCATGACACTCCTCGCTGCGCTGGATGATAGATCGAGGTTTGTTCGGCCAAGACAAATTTAAATTTAATCATCTATCAGGGAAATGTGGATCCAGCAGGACGTGGGATCACATGCGCTTGAATGATTACGCATTCAGGGGTATCCCGGGCGTATATGGAGAGATTTGTAGCGGTGTTAGAGTAACCGCTGATCGTTATTTTCCACTTAGCTGCCGCCCGTGTATACCCGCGTACGTGTTGGTTCAGCCTCATCACGAGTTTTATTTTTTTAATTAGAAATGAGCATGTACGCGTGTACAGTTATTGGCAACGATTATCGACTAAATTTTTTTATTATATCCCTTATAGGAATCCATAGAGATAATCCTCATGTGAATGGTAATAAATGTCCATAATCATGAAATTGGTCCAAGTTAAAGTTTTAATAAAACGAATTTATCAATTATTTCACACTACATTATTTTAAATTAAATTAATTCAATTTAATTTTTATGATATTGTGAAAAATATATAATAGATAGAATTTTTGTAAATGGAATTTACGAAAAGTGAAAGAAAATAAGGGATGACCTCTCTTTCAGTAATTGTGCTTCGTTACGTCAAGTTGACGTATTGTGAACGATTACGATTATGGAAGAGGAGAAGAAGATACGTTTCTTTTGTATCAATTATAATACAGAATACAAAGAAATAAGCTACGTTCTAACAGTTACTTTCCTACTCCGTGCTACGTAAGTACTATATCGATTAATGATCGTCCTGTGCAGAGCGCTCTATTGACTAGAGTTTCGCGTGCTATCTACCTCAAAATAAAACGAATTAGGAACGAGTATCGAAGATAATTGCCAAGCTTACAATCTGCATGGTAACATTATACTCCCAGTTCGTTACGCTTCTGTTGGGTATCACTCATAATCATATCGCCTATATTACCTCGCTATCTTATCAACGGTACAATTTCCATAATGGGTACCATTGCCTTTTATATCAAACAAAATAATATAGATAAAGCTATTATCGTTTCTACCTTCTGGCTCGGGAGAGGGTTTTCAATCGGGACGCGTACTGTAACAAAAGACTCCTACCGATTTCGTGTTTGCCGGAGTCAAGACGGTCTCAGAACCTCTTTTAATGATAACCTCTTCAATTATTTCCGATCCGGCGGTTCTGAAAAGGTTACGGGGAGGAGAGGAGAGTTTCGCGTGCGCGCGTCGGGATACCCGTTGCCGGAAGCCACGCGACGAATACGCGGAAAGGATGGGGAAACGGGGGCGGTGGGAGCGCGGACTTCGTGATCGGTCGCAATAAAATGTCTCTCTGGCCGACGCGATTGCCATCTAAATGAATGCAAAAACGGACAGGGCAGCGGTAACGGGAAATAAGAGCTACGGTCACGAGGAATCGACTCGATTCCCGGGCTGACACCGGAGGAACGGAACGATGGGGAATTAATCATAAAGGTTAAGAAAAATGGCCATTGTCCGTTATCGTTCCGCCGCCATCGCGTCTGACGTGCGCTTAATCGTCGACCACGGTCTCCCCCAGCTCGATGAAACGGGTGGTAAGATACAAAGCGTTAGACCGATTCCAGCCACGGTATTTCCTATCTCGTAAGCTACATCGGGACTGTCGAAGTCTAACGATGCAACAAGAACTCAACTAGATGTGAATGGTAATAGTACACGTAATTAGGTCTACACGTCGTTTTTATACATTGTTAAAAAGAAAATTTGTGTGTTTACATATTCCAAATATTGAATAATTTTTGTGGCGTTAAAATAAATGAATTGATTTATTAATTTATTTGCATATTATAATGTGTAATACAAAATTAACACTATTCCTACCATTTAAAAACGGTCATTTGACCGGTCCTGGTAGGAATAGTGTTAAAAAATATTACAAGTACGGATGTATGAATAGAGATACTTTGAGGCATAAGCTTTTTATTAGACTATGTAGTTCTTCTTATAAAATTAAGTTGTATACGAAGTTTCTTAAAAATTGGTCGAGATATAAAAAGTTAGCCGCANAGGATGGGGAAACGGGGGCGGTGGGAGCGCGGACTTCGTGATCGGTCGCAATAAAATGTCTCTCTGGCCGACGCGATTGCCATCTAAATGAATGCAAAAACGGACAGGGCAGCGGTAACGGGAAATAAGAGCTACGGTCACGAGGAATCGACTCGATTCCCGGGCTGACACCGGAGGAACGGAACGATGGGGAATTAATCATAAAGGTTAAGAAAAATGGCCATTGTCCGTTATCGTTCCGCCGCCATCGCGTCTGACGTG
The DNA here is from genome assembly GCA_004307685.1 of Ceratina australensis. Lineage (NCBI taxonomy): Eukaryota > Metazoa > Arthropoda > Insecta > Hymenoptera > Apidae > Ceratina > Ceratina australensis. The sequence goes on from SHCU01000079.1 coordinate 166,438, forward strand.
CGCTTAATCGTCGACCACGGTCTCCCCCAGCTCGATGAAACGGGTGGTAAGATACAAAGCGTTAGACCGATTCCAGCCACGGTATTTCCTATCTCGTAAGCTACATCGGGACTGTCGAAGTCTAACGATGCAACAATGAACTCAACTAGATGTGAATGGTAATAGTGCACGTAATTAGGTCTACACGTCGTTTTTATACATTGTTAAAAAGAAAATTTGTCTGTCTATATATTTCAAATATTGAATAATTTTTGTGGCGTTAAAATAAATGAATTGATTTATTAATTTATTTGCATATTATAATGTGTAATACAAAATTAACACTATTCCTACCATTTAAAAACGGTCATTTGACCGGTCCTGGTAGCAATAGTGTTAAAAAATATTACAAGTACGGATGTATGAATAGGGATACTTTGAGGCATAAGCTTTTTATTAGACTATGTAGTTCTTCTTGTAAAATTAAGTTGTATACGAAGTTTCATAAAAATTGGTCGAGATATAAAAAGTTAGCCGCATTGAAATTGAATTCGTTTAAGGCTTGAACCGGAAATCGTGAAAACTCGCATTTATTAATGTTTAATCGTTTGCGGGTCATATCAGAGTCAATCGATTTTAATTAAACTTCCCTCATTCACATAACATCTGAATCTATAAAAAACATAGTTTAAACTTTTAGGCTGGAATTAGCAACGAAAGAATTTTACCTTTTTCATCGTAGATTCAACCTATAGCAATCACTTTTAATTTCCCGTTAAAAATAATCTCTTTATCAGATAAAAGAAATTATTCGAATGTATGACACTTTTAATTATGTACGAATATTCATGATGCTCGATGCCCATTCAATATTGTATTAAAATTCAATACATTCCACATTCCCAACGATCTGCCCGTGTTACGATTGCCGAAGGCCTCGACGTTTTAAATCAGTTTATCATCCGACGACGTCATAAACTAGATTCCATGTACATGCTTTGTACCATACATGCTTAGATCAGAGTAATGTGTCACGCTTATCGCGAGGCGATACGTAATATCGTAAAATTTCTTGTTGGTTGATTTAAAGAGCAAACTCAAGGAAACGAGTTTTAAACTCTGGTTAAAATAACTTTCGACTCTGTGGTCATAAGATATGAACTATACCCGCCTTCGGGATGTATGTTTGTATTCATGTAACCAGTGAGAACCGACGGTAAGTCGTAACCTCCATGACTCTCATTGCAATTCTTACATCGCGTCACAAGAACTTTTCATATTAGTCACATCTACGTACATACATGACACAGCCAGATTAACCTTCTAATCTATCTTTAAGCATTGACAAACAAATCATTAGTATCGATCTTCTAAACAAATACTAATTCTTTTTCTTACATTAACTTTTGAACGAATATTAGACTTTTCCAAATTTTTATTTTTATCAATAAAAATTATGTAATGAATTTTAAAATTCAAGTAAACTTGACTAAAAATAATACAGAATAATATAGAATATTAATATAATAGAATAATAATACAGGATAATAATATAGAAATATAATAAACTAGAACTACTTTTCATTTTAAATAAATGACACATGTAATGGATTTTTAAAAAAGAACATATAAAAAAGTCTAAAGAATATACTAAGTACATTAAAAAATGATTGGTCATTATAATGTTATCATAGCAACAGAACTGTCAATTTCGAATAAATTTCTAATACCGTGGACGTTTCATTTCGCGTAAAAACTGGCAACTTGCATACGACAATGAGAAACACGAGATTAAAAACGCCTATTTCGCAAGTCCCGGCTCGGTCGCAATTTTGCGCTCGTTAACATTCGATTCGCGTAGACACAACTGTCTCGAAGCCCGGTACTTTCGGTTGGCGCGTGCATGCGGTCGCCGCGCCACGACGGTTGTTGGCCGGCTCAGCGTAGAGAGAAGCAAGTTGTACCTCCCAGTGGAAGTTGAACCGAAAGCATCGGGGGAATTGACCCCCGAACGTCCCCCCTAATTTCGGAACCTCCACCGAGCCGGCTCTCGCTTATACCGCAAAGCTCTTCTAACGACTGCGCCACACGCCACGTGATTACTATGGGACCTTTGGGGCTGCACGAGATGTCGACAATACCTTTTATCGATTTTCTTCGATCCGTGGTCAATCGACTCGCGTAGCCGACCCCGCGTGGATCGCGGAGCTACGTCCTCTCCCGCGCGAGATTAACCCTTCCCCCCTGGGGGATGACGCATGGTCACTACTTCTTTTTAAGATAATTATTATATAGAAAAATAATCATAGCTTTATATATCGTTAATGTAATATCAAATTTAACCCTTTGACTTACAATGATATCTGGGAGATGTCATTCACTTCAAGTCAATTTCGTACAAATTCCGTTTTATTCGTAAGTTAAAGGGTTAATGTTTAGGTATACCCGAGAATGAGTTACTGAAATGAGGTTTTAACCCTTTAACTTACGAATAAAACGGAATTTGTACGAATTTGACTTAAAGTGAATGACACATCCCAGACGTCATTGTAAGTCAAAGGTTTAATTTAAAATTATTATGAAATTTATATATTATTATTTATTAAGTATTAAATTGATTATTATTATTACTATCAGAAAAACGAAGCTCTTGTAATTTAGCAAATTTACAATTAGTTCCCTACATTAAGTATGGGGACAGTTTAATATTCATAATCTTCATTATTACCTTCTGATCCTCGTTTGAATTCAATTTCTCAATGATGCACAAAAATCTTTCAATTAGATTTATACGGAGTGGCGAAATGTACAACAGAATGAAATGCTTCGCGTTCGCGGAATATTTGCAAGTTTACCGAGTCATTAGATCCATATTTCCCGCAAACAGTGAAAGCGAATGTATGATATTTGCACTGTAAATGATAGACATTTAATCGGAAATGCTTTCTCACAGGGCACTTGCATTTTCGTCTCCACCCAGTTTCTGCATTACAGCGATAACTTTCGCATTTGCGCGAGCAAGCATCGAGAGAAATACCGTGGATGCCGTGAAATCTTGAAATCCATCCAACCTCGTCGCCATTCCTAACTGGATCGGGATAAAAGCAGCGGGAGACCGTGTTCACAGTCGAAATGCTGTTAATAGAATAATAGATGCGGATGCATACCTCAACAGGAAATGAATACAATAACCGGCAGAAATGTGCGTTATTGAAGAATTCTATTCATATTACTGTATGAGAGCTCGATTCGTTTTATAATACTTTCAGGGCATACGATTTTTCTCAATTTTATTAATCGTATGCACACGTCAACAGGAAATGAATATAATGTCCAAAATAAATTTTCATCGTTAAAGAATTCTATTCATATTATTACTTGATAATCCTATTCATTTCCATAAAGCCATTTTATAATACTTTAAATACAAAATCTAGTAATTGGAATCTGCTGTTATTCTTTATGATAATCGTAAATTATATAAATTCCATGAGATGTGTACTATGAGCTATTTCATAATTTCTCTGACTTTAAAAGTATAACTTTCTGTCAAACTAATTATGACAATAAACAAATAATCTGATAATCTATAGTATTTTCTCGACTATATGGAAGAGTATAAATGATATTGAATGTATTTGTGTGGATCCCCTCGGACGTACATAGCTATATTTGGAAACGAAGAAACTGACTTGGCTACAAGGAAGGGAATTGAAATACTTTACAAAAAAGTCTAATCAGACTAATTAAGAATATTGGCCAAAAATGGAATAGCCACAAGAATGAATCTCTGTAAACTATTTTTTAAAGTAAGAAAAATTGCAGAAGAATGTACACGCCACTAAGTGCCAAATCTCACGTGTAGCAAATATAAAGTATTTTTGACACATTTTAGTATTAGTCACGCAAATATTGCTCCTGTCTACAAAACTACAAAATTGTTTCCTTAATAAAGACAATATTGAGTTTGTCTTGAAGCTCCTTAAAAATGTACATACAATATAAGTATAACGTAAAATAAATTGTTTCTAATCATAGTCACTAATGACCTCGTTATTCATGCTTCATAAACAAACAATTCCAAGAAAGAGAAAAACATGTAGTATTGCTGTCAGCCTACACGGGATGAATTAATAAAATTTTGCAAACGGGGAAACGTTCGGTAGAAAAATATGTGAACTGCAACGGGAGGCGAAGCCGGGAAAGTATTTAAAGTGTGGCGGAGAGGGATGGAAGATGAAACGAGAAAAAAGGATGACAAAGTGTATGGAATTGAAGTAGAAAAGGGCTCGTGCTCAAATAAGATGAGCAAACACCGCGAACCCGTCCAAAGCTATTTTCACTGACGTGTAACATCGGTAAACGCACGTACGGTCGACGATCGTTTATGCATCGAGTATATTCGACGGATGATAATTTCTAGTAGTCTGGCAAACGATCAACATCGCACGCGCATTCGGCGTGTGCTGAGCAAACTCGTCTGATTCCCGCTGGGAACGAGGGCGACAGAGACGCGGCGGTTTACGTTGATACAGCTCGTCAAATAACAGTTTCATCGTCTACCGCATTTACGCGACAGGTCACTTAACGTCCCGGAGCGTAACGCTGGCGCATGGGAACCCGATCGAGCAACTTTTCAACTTTATTTAGGCGTACGAGCTAATTGTAATGTAAAACAGTGGTTAAGTACTTTCAGGAATATGCGATTAAGGGGAGTTGCGTTATGTTGAATTTTATCCTTATGAAATAAGTAAAAATAAATCTGCTCGCTGTTAGAAAATTCGAGAAGTTAGAGAAAGGCAGGCCGCGTGCGTTTGCGTCAGGACGGTATCTCCCTTCAAGGGAAAGCTCCCCCCCGAGCATATGAGACGGTTTTTTGTTCATTAAAGTTTCAGATTATATATGTGTAAAACGGTATTCAGTGTGATTTCATCTCCGGAAACCCTGCCCAACAGTAACTCCAAGAGTTAAGGATTTCTAGACGCATTTTTCGTTAGTCTCGTCCAGAGTGTCGAGGTGAAAAGACTTCCTTCCGCGTCGTCAATAAAGTTCTATTTTGTCGTAATTAACTGAGTTATTCATTTGATGTACCCCTTCAAACCAAATAAAGTTATTTTGAAACTGACTATTAAGATTTGAGTGAGTAAAGTTTATATGTATAAAAATATGTTAATTATTCTCCTTAGGCTTATTCATAGAATTCCTGATAAGGAATTAAATCACTTATAATGTTTTATAAAATAACAATAGTACATCTTCAACCGGAAGACCGCGAAGTATAAAACGTTTAATTAATTGCCGTGATTTACTCGCGGTGTCGGGCTCTTGAGAAATACATGAAACTTCTTAAACACCGTAAAAGCCGTACTTCTTTCCCTGCTTTAATCAACTTTTGGTTTCGTGGGCATTTTTCGCGAAAGTGCGTTTTAAACGATGCTTCTTGCAAGACAAGTTACTTTTAAGTGAAGCATTTATTACAAGAAAAATCGAACTCCGTAGTATTATACTATTTTCAGGAAAAATGATAAGAAGAAATAAAGAAATGTCTAAGAGATATTTTATACACGTTTTACCTAATTTTAATACGTATAATATATTTCTGACACTTTTTACATCTGAATCTAGTAAGCGACTGGACGACCACTTTTTCACGTTTACTCTCACTAAAATGATAGGTACGGATAAATTGGTAAGTGAAAATTGAAATGTATGATTTATTTCACTCGTATGCTCCCAGTGAAACGTGATGATATCGAATGTACGAATCAACGGTAAACAAAACTGACCGTTGACAAGGAGGACAAGATAATACATACAAACATTGTATCAAACAAATTAATTCGGATTAAAATAATTGAACGTGTTGCATCATTAAATTAAAAGCCAATTAATCCGAGCCAATTTACGAACGTAATAATTATTAGACTGTTCTGGCTACAGCTACGCGCGATTTTAACGGTACGCACTTAATTAAAAAAGTCATTTCACAATATTAATATCCGCGCGAACGAGAGCGAGGTTACGTATCAAAAATAAATTGTTTTAGTTTCGACGGGGAAAAAAAAATTTCTGTTCGAATAACTCACGTTCGACCGTTCATTGAACCGTTTCCGAAAAATATTCACTTCGGAAATCGCGATTAATCTTGAAAAATCGGTCGAAATTTAATGGACAGGAAGACAAGCGAGGCGTAGCGGCGGAGCTACGTGGACGAGCGGCTTGGCCAGAGAATAAAATTGATGGGCAATTCATAAAACACGAGTTCGAGCACGAGTCGCATAAAGTTCGCACGTGGTTAATGCGCCGCGACATTTTCGCGGGACTGTGAAGTACGGGGTTAGCAACTAATTGTTCTGATTTATGCGCGTCGCGCGTGTCGCCTCGCTGATGCGAGAGACACTGGAGCAGACCGAGGGGAACGCGATGCTCAATTATACGGCCAGCTGGCCACGATCCAATCATACTTTCGTTGCTTTGATTCCACGCTCTCTCGGTCAATCAACGCCCGCTTCTCCACGCGCCTTGCCGCGATACCAAAGGGTGACCGAGGGTAACCGAAAGTGGCCACCCGTACGTCGACTGGGGCCACCCAGTAATCATTTATTTTTATATTTTAAATATTCATCGTTAAGGTAGTTGTATACTACTATATTAGTAAAATGAAGCTTGCCAATAAGTAAACAAAATAATATCCAAAAAATTACATTAATAGAAGATCGTACTTTATAATATATATATAAGAATATTTTTGAAGCTATTATTTAAGGTAAATAAAAAAAAAAGTAGGATATAAGAATTGTAGGATTTTTGATAAAGAAGAGTTACAAGCCAGATACAATCCTATCAAAAAGTGATAAAACTATGCATTAGAATATTAGAAATTTTAAGTTAAAAATCCCTTGTGACTTAAGGAAGCAACGAATATTTGTATAATCCTCACTTTCCTATAATTATCATTATTCCTAAAAGTATATCACTTCAAATATTCACTAGAGCTGTTTATCACTTCTCTTAAACTCTTGGCACAGACCTTACGGCTCATACTACCTTAAGTATTTTTCAATAATGTATTTCACGATTATTGTGGTGTTGCAATCTATAGCAGTAGACAAATGTTTTAGATAAAAGTTATTAGATTTAATGACACTCGTCGAGAAAATAAAAGATTTATAGTAACGACGTAACGTAACCAAACGTAAAATACTTCTGAAGTACACTTGTTATTGCGAAATTTAATTATAGAAAGATAAAAAAATTATTCCACTATCTATATCTCTACGTATATGTTGTAGTGTTTGACTTACCACTTCGTCGTACGACTCGCGAGACATGCCCTTAGCATAACACTGGATTACTTACCTGGAACAAAATAACAAATATTTATTTAAAGTTATATTAAAACATAGGTGCAACTTCAATTTAAAAAGTAGAGGAGACACGTGCACTGATTTTGCTATTGTGATGGGGGCCCTTGTTTTTAAATTTGAATTAAAATTCCACGGTATTGTAGCGTTTTTTTTCTCAGTTTTATAGAGTTTGAAGATAAAGTTGGTGACCTAAAAAATATGGATACTTGTCGCGGGCTGGTGATTTAACGCTAATGAACCGTGCATCATTTATAACACGGAGTTACCGCAAAGTGATATGAATTTTCCGTATTTCAGAAGTCGCTGCTACCGCGCGCTACCCGTAGATAACAAAACAAAACGAATTTCATTTTGGCCGCGAAATTTATTGCGACTTGAGTAAAACAGAACCGACATTCTCAGAACGTAGCCGCGTGAAATATCGTAATAGGTTACGTGACCCATTTCCCGTGCAAAAACCAGCGTAAGAAGCCTCGAGGACCTTCCACTTCAAAAATGTTTGTAGTAATACCCGGGCATTAATTCCAAAAACGTATCTACCACCTGGTACCTGACCTCATATAGCGTTCAATTATTATTATTATCAAAGTTACAAGCAAAAATGCATCTTTACGTTGAGAGTCAATGAGCCCTTCAAAAGCAAAATTTTTTATAGTCAATGGGCCTCTGAACGCAATTAGAGTCAAAAGTCTGGATAATAAACACTTTGCAGGCTCGAATCTGTTATCTCTCTCTTTCCATTGTGTGCTTCTCTTCAGTTTTGTCTATCTAAAGTCTAAAACATTGTAGCTTAAAGACGTTCTTCCAAATTATTTAGTAAAATTGTTAAAAGTATGAAAATAACTCGACGCTTCGAGGGTAGAATTGTACAAACGAATTAAAATAAATAGAAACTAACTTTATTTCAATGTTAGTAATATTAGCACGTGGTTTACTTGAATGTACAACAGTTCTTATTTTATTTTTTATTGGAAGTATTGGAAGTTGAAACGTACAGATTACTGTATACATTAAAACTTGCCAACAAAAATATTGCTGCTAAATATAATACTGAATCTTAATTAAATTAATCCCAAACTGTAACACAATCAACGATTGCCAGAATAAAAACAATAGATACCTGTAATCTATCGGGTCAGGAAGGACTAAAGGCTCTGGTACAGATGTGTACTAATATGTATGTATATTTTAATAACACCAAGGTACAATCGTTGACGTGCTCGTGTCTCGACTTGTTGCGACTGACCACTGTGGAATTGTCGTTTCTCGATCTCACACCGTTCTATCTTAAAAAACAGACGCCGAACGCCTCGGCGAAGCCGACATCCGCTCCGCGCAATCTCTCCTACAGGAGACGCCGTATAGTCTTTGCTACGACAATGTTCTACGCAATGCAGCCGATATCCGGTTCGCACTGCTCATCGCTACTTACACTCTCTTACATACTGACTAAATGATAATTAGAAATTAAAAGAAAATAACACCGTTATTATTATTATATTATTTTGTATTTAGAGAAAAAAGAATACTTTATTATTTTTCCTTGATTGCTGAGGTGAAAAGTTCGATGGATAAATAAGCTACGGGCGAGTGTTTCGTTCCGCAGAGCATCACGGGTACAGCTATATATATAATCGTAAATCGATTCCCGTCGGAAAATAGTTTAATGATCGTGCCATATTTTAAGAGCTCATGTCTCTAGTCCGCAGGAAGAGGCAGCCCGGGGTGGTAGTTCTATCATTGTCACCTAGAAACCGCTCTTGCCGGGTTTTGGATTAATGTCATTGCGCGACTATTTATCATAGAAACTAACCCATCCCTTCTGCCGGTGTCAAAAGTGTCAGAACGCTTACAACGAACGACTCGCCGAATCCGATGCTACGCTGAAATTTCGTTATTCATCTGTTACACGGGCGCAAACTTTACCAATTAAACAAATGAACAAGACGACTTGAACTTGAGACGGTTTCCCCTTCAAGGATCATTATTATTATTTAGTTGCACGCAAAAATGAATCTGTACATTGACAGACAGTAAGGCTTCAAAAAAGTCTAACATTATTTTTAAAGTTAATAATAATAATTAAGGATTATAGGGAGGATATATAAGGATATAAGATCCATAGGTTTGGATAATGATCACATTGCAGGTTCAGGCTGATATGTCTCTCTCTAGAAGTAGACACCAGACTTTTATGTTGCGTGCTTCTCTTCACTCTTGTCTTTACATTGAACCTAATCTCGTACCATGCATGGCCCAAATGACCCTTTCGAAATTCTACTACATAAAATAAAAGGGAAAGGAATTATTATTTAAGCTGATACTGAATCGAAACTCCAGTGTCAATAAAAAAGTCCATTCAAATAAGTATGAACATAATTCATTGCAGAAGACTCAGAGAAACTGTCGACAGATTTTATGTTAAAGACCATCTAATACATCAATTTCGTTGAATATTTTTATCTTGATCAAATTAACCTTATAATCTAATATCCATGATTTACTCCTCACAAGAATATAAATTCAAACCAGTGTATGCTACTTACAATGGACATATATTTCTATATTTATTAAAAGTCTTTCAATTTTAATAACCTTCTTTCACATGGAGTCTATATTTACCCTTTGCATTCGAGGAATTTTGCACAAAGTATTTACTGAATTTCCCTGCATAATAATTACAATATATTGCATGAAACCACTGTCCATTTTCATGTTCGATCATTTTTAAATCAATATAAATTATCAACATGAATTTTAATAATTAAATTTAATTTAATTAATGATTTATATTTTATTTCATTAATCAAGCGGTGACCGTGAGTCAACCTATTGAGTGAAAAGAGTTAATACACAGATTAACGATAGTGTAAATATTAACAGAAATATATATGGCAGGCGTGAACATCTTTTGGTTAGCACGTGCAACCGACTATTCTTTGTATGATACCTTTCTCTCCTCCCGTCCTGCATATTAAATTGCAGTATAAGTTTACCTTATCGATTTTTTGCAGGAAGGAAGAAAAGTTTTATCGGTTCTAAGAAACTTGCACAACAGTCTGTTATCTGTAATACAAAGTATAATGAAGACCGAGGAAGGTACTTTTATTAGTTTGCCGATGATCGGACACTTGAATATCGCGAGCATAAAGAGTAATTAATAGCGGGGTGTATATTTTAAGAATACGAGGGGTAAAAATTCTTATTGAAATTTATGCTAACAGAATTAGGTTGATTACAAGAACCATTTTCCTCAGAGAATTATACAACAATTTGCAATTCGTATACAGAGAAGAAGTCTGATTAAAGACCGTTTAATCTACTTGTGGTTACCGGGGTTATATTGTATCTACGCAGCAGTCTTCGCAGACAAGGTACGAACCACTGATTATCGTGTACCGAAATAAATTTTTATGTTCAAATATTGGGTTGGCAAGAAAGTAATTTCGGATTTCTAGTGTGAAATAAGATTCAACTTTTCATTGTGATCTTCGATTGTTGTAAGTGATACACTCAACTGTTCTGCAATATCTCGCACAGTTGCACGACGATTCGATTTAATTATGACTCTTATTTTGTCATCATTAATGTCAGAATGTTGACCATCTTTAAGTGAAAAATCATCAGCATGAAATTTTCTAAACCAATTGTGACACGTGCGTTCTATTAATCAATCGTCACCATACACTTCACATTGCAAGCTTACAAGCCTCAGTCGCTTTTTTGCCTTGATGAAAATAAAAAAGTAAAATATGTCTAAAATATTCATTTTTGTGCTGCATGTTAAATTGAAAACGTAATCTAAGAATTGCAAACAAAATTACACGGAATTTGTTTCTATAGTAACCTACAGGTGTCAACTAACAACTGTCAAAAGACAAAAATTGTAATATTTTGATAAAGGCATAACAAAACACTAAACGTTGTCCATTTGCAAAAACCAAAATTACTTTCTTGCCGACCCAATGAAATACACTTAATTTTATTGTAATTTATTTCCTGTCAGATTGCTGACAATTGGCAAAAGAAGAAAGGGGATCACGTAAATCTCATTTGCTGACAGAAAAGAAAAGCGAAATGAACATTAGCGAAATCATAAACGGGTAAAAGTCACATTTGAGATAACCGAATACGATTTCATTGCTCGTAACTTTCAAGGATAATCGGCTTAAACGCAGCTCGGAAATAAAGCGGAAAAATCCTGTTCTGAAACGCATATTTGATTTACGCATCGCGCCGAATTTAAACCGGCAACTGATGATCGACATAATAATTCATGCAATTACGATCCGCTTTCATGAGATTACAATAAAGAAACGATACGATCTTCAGCATCGTGGAAAGAAAAATAACGGAAAAAATGTCTCTCACTATTTTTCAATAACAGCTTCACGGGTAGAGTTGCCACTGCTCCAGAACGTTGAAACAAAATGTATTTTTCAAGGAAAAATCCTGGCTAAGATTTCGCCGGCGAGCCACGGAGATTTTAGATTCCTTTCGTTTGAAATTCCGATATTCCGCGCTTTATGAATTTTATATGTATAGCTACCATTTGATCGAGA
>SHCU01000079.1:185133-199355 GCA_004307685.1 Ceratina australensis
TTTTACTTCTTTAAAGAAACTTTTAGGAAATATTCATTAACCGATAAAAGGCAAGATTATTAATAATAAAATATTATATAATAAAATTGAACATTTTCAGATTTTATCTTTTTCACAAACGATAAAGTTCTCGTTCACATTGAGGTTATTTTTGTATTGTACGAATACTAGCCAACAATAAAGGATAATGAGAATCGTTGTGGATAGTATATCATCGGTTACGATACGGCCTTTTGTTGGGCAAACAATAGCTTTTGCGAGACGTTCAAAGTATTCAAGAAAGCACTTTATTAATGATATATAGTTGCATCGCGAAAAATTCTATTATACGTATCCACGATACTACCCCGTCGTGTATGCAACGATACGATTTTACTTTTTTTTCTTTTATTTTCTATGTAAATTCATTACGTAACTTGGTGAGGTTCAATTCTTCCCGTATCGTTAGTAAGGAGCGCAAACATGCATGGTTTTATTCGAGCTTTTAGAGGACCTTCCCATTGTCTGGTGGATATCGTGATACAATGCATTACGTGAAAGGCATGTTACGTGTTTTCAAAAATATTACACGTACGGAACATATGTGAATTTTTTCATATTTCTCATTGTACATATATCCCAGGTAAAGAAACTGACGCTTTCGAAATTCGCTATATTTTCATTCTGATGAATTTCGCCCAGGTTTAATTTCAAACAAAAATTTAATTGATAAATGAATTTCACTCAGTTGCAATTAAAAATAAAAATGTCATTATTACATTCTTAAAAATATGAAAATAATGTATTTATATTAAAAATATTGTAATTAGGAAAATTTAATTTACGTGTAGATTGATAATAAAAATAATTAGAAATAAAGTCTGGAGAGAAGTAGGAGGGAAGGGATCGCTTTCTGGGTGCTTAGTAAAGTTTCGAAGGTCCGCCGCCACGACACGGCTGCCACGAATTACCCTACATAGCAGACCGTCTCTCTCTTATATCTTTTTCTTACTTTTGGTTATTCATCCTAACGACAGAGCATTTTTCCATGCCGCCAATAGCAGAGCGAGAGCGAGAGCTGCAGAAGCAGCGTGGGGAACGTCAGCTTGGAGTAACGCGTTAAACCAAACGGAGATAGAGACGAATTGGAAAAGAAGGAACGAAGAAACAGAGTTGAACCCTCGCCGCCCTCTCTTTACCTTGTTCTCTCTTTTTAAACGGCATGAGCGGAGATTGAGTCCTTAATGCGTCACGCCTGCGATAAATTGCCTCTTATAAAGCAACGCTTACCTGTGCCACTTTGTCCTTCTACTTGATTAATCATCCCACCCACCCTACCTCTCAACCTCCAGCTCTCCGCTGTCAGGCACCAAGTACCCGCTCCTTACTGCCGAGATTCTACGAAAACCGATCGTGAAGAAACTATGATGTATGACCGAAAGCGGAAGTAGGTATTACGGATTTCAAGATTTGCCGTAAGAAAGGGAGAGTCCAGGTTTCTAATGTGACGCGTGATCTAACCTCAAAGAGAATTGAATGTGTTTATATGATTAACCGTTTGCACTCGAGAGGAGGCTTATGGTCACCACTTGCTTAATAAAATAAGATATACAGTATATCATTGATTAAATTCAATTTAATTACTAATATTCATGTTGATAATTTACGTTAATTTAAAAATTGTCGAACATAAAAATGAACAGACGACTTAAAAATAAAACATCCAAAGCATTCAGAATATTCTAGATATCTAATCTAATCCAGATATCTAAAAATTGAAAAATTGATAAATCCTAAAATTCAAAGACCAAAAACCCTTACAATCAAAGTGTCCAAAAATCCAAAAACCTTGAAATTCTAAAATTTAGAAATTAAAAAAATTCGTAGAATCCAATCAAAAAATTCCAAAATTGAAAAATCCCAGAATTGAAGAATTGAAAAATACGAAACCCAAAATCTAAAATACCAACATCAAAACATCAGTTAAGTCAGCGACCATTGAAAAACTAAAATCGAAATATACCACATACGTTTCTTCATTTTTCTTTGCAATTGGTAATAAAATGTTTTAGTTCAATCGGCATCCCCTGGCAAAGGTTTGTTCTACTTCGTACGCCCCTCAATTGGAAAATAGCTACGGCTGTATAGATACGGATACACAAAGTCGGACCCGTGCATCGAGGCATTGATTTAAAACGCTGCAGCAATTCTTATGAAATTCGTTCCCCGTCGCAACCATTTTATTTTATTCGGTTCTTCATCGACGGACTCCGGGGATACGTACCAAATATTGGAGAACAAATATGCGCCTGCAATTTTTCCGCCCGTCCGGCACACATACCATTTCCACTCGGATACGATCAAATGAAAACGATTTTGGTACAATTAGAATTAGAATTGTGTCTCGATTAGAAATCGTAATTGCGCTCTGATAAAAGCCAGGAACGTGAAATTGAAATCAATTCCGCGATTCAATCTACCGCGTTCGCCTATTGGTCACGTACCCGCGGGCAAATATGGAAAAAAAGGGCCGGGTATTATTTACGGACTAACGAAAATACACATGATACGCGGATTTATCGTAACTATGTTATAGATATAAAAAAGCGTCGAAAGGTGGAACCGGATATTATATCCAACATTTTTTTTTTTATTCTGATGAATGTCGTGATTACTATTTTTTTCTTTTTTTAATAATTTGCTGTCTGTCGGATTTTCATGAAAAGATCACTGTACAGCGTCAATACGTATGTTATTATTTTAACGAATATCGTCTTATTAAAACGAAGACAAATATCTGAAAATATTTTACAATTTAAATGAAATGCCAATAATTATAAATTTCGTTAGAACTGAAATTAATTTACTATAAAAATCTCTTTCTATTTCGTGCTAAATTTCCATGTTTAAAATCTCCGTGACTGTTAAAAATTTTCTACAGAGTACGCGAAGAGTTTTTGATAAATAATTTCACGAAAGAAATATAAGAAGTTGCCAGTACGAACGAGACGGAGTAATTATGCGCCGTGCAACAGCTTTTATAGATAAATAGATTACGTAATTGTTCCGCGTAGTCTTTTCTCGTCCTAACGAGTGCTGGCACATTCAAATTGAGCAAACAGCCTTTGTGTTGCGCCAGTTTGCGTAAGATAAATGTTTTGTCACTCTTCAGGGGAAATGTGTAGACATTTAGTACACTTCCCTCTGCGGCATTGTCACCTGCTAACAAAACAATTTTCAACTAAACGTAATCGCGACCGCCCGGGGCAATGATTAGACCACGAGTTTTTACGTGAAACAAAACTTTTAACCCTTTGAACTCAAAGGGTTGTCTCAAACTCGAACTCATTTTCTCACAAATATTTCGTGTATTCCTTAAGTGCAAATTAAGGTATTAAAGTGATAATTAATTTTTTCTTTCGACATTTTTAAAACTAAATTAATGAACATATAATAATAGTAATAATTAAGTTTAATTTAGTCAATAATATATTGAAGCAATACTTATTATTCTACATAATTACTTTATAAACCAAATGACGACCATAAATTACCTCTCTAGTGCAAAGAGATATTGTTATTACTACGTTTAATATTATCGATAAAAGTATCTCTTATCATTTATTAATATATCCACTTGCTTCTAACATTTTTTGCGTATATATTTATAGTGAATATATGAGCGGTTTTCTTTATATAAAATAAAACCATTTTCACATTTTATAAAATCTAAGAAAAAATACTTTCTACAAATACAATTAATAATAAACAATTATTTGAATAATCATTGAACCGTCGATTTGTTAACATGATTAATACCATTAACATAATTAAATTCCTTGGTGAAAGATTTAGATCTTCTATTGCCAGGTTTATCTCGTAGGAACCGAAATGGATCGGAGCCGATAGAAAATGAAACGTTAATTCCCCGGGTGGGGAACACATGTTCGACGTGAAACCGCCGCGCTTACACATACGCGCGCGCGGTACGCATGGAAAAACACGCAGTTTCACGCACAGGAGTTAAGCTAAATTAGATCGGGGAAAACAGGGGATTAGCGGCGAGACTCGCAAAAATAGCAGGTGGTAGCGCGGGCACGTAACCCCCGGGTGCTCGCTCGCTCACGCCGGGGGAAAGAGAGAGCGAGAGAGGGTGGAGAGGAAGTACCGCTAATTTGTTTTGGTAGGACCGACTATTAATTCTTAATTAAGCCAGGTTGCAGCCTCCCACCCTTTTGGCAGCTCGTACTGTCTGGCTTCACCTCATTGAGAGGTACCGCTGATATATATCGAAAGTTGGCCGGGCTTCAACTGCAAATGATTGGGACCGGCGGCGCAGCGAACAGCGTTATAATAGCAACACGCCCTCGCGCGTCCCCTCTCGACCCATTTCGGTTCGTACCCGCACGGCTACCGCACACGACAGAGATGACACGCTGGAGCCATTTTGTGGACGATAAAACAGCCGGGGAAAAAAATAAACCGAAAGGAAAAAAACGGCGCAACCGTCGATGAGATATATATGTACGTCGTGCGTTGAAAAAAAAAGAGAGGGACGGAAAACCGGAGACGAGGCGGGGATTTCGCGCAATTCGTGGAAAAATCGGGATCGTCATCGGCCGATTGTACGCCTCTCGAGGAACGTTTGTATCCCGCGTTTCATACTAGCGAACTTTTGGAAGAAAAAAAAAAAAAAATTTTACCGACCGACCACTATCGCCGCCGCCCTCTGGTAACGCGTAACGTCGTGAAACGATCCGAAGCGCTATTTTTTACACCGGGAATTTTATATTTTTTCACGGCGAATGTAAATCTATCGGAACGGTATTAATGTTACAACACGCGCGTGCACACGTGTTCCCGCACGCTTGTTTGGAAATAATCGAATATCCGACTCGCGCGATGCTCGATCACGTTCCTCGTAGCAGCCCTGGGATGGGGCTTCGTCGAAATAGAAAATAATCTCTTTCGCCCTGAAATTTGAAGAATCGCAAAACGAGCGTGTTATACGGTTAAGAGTAAAAACAGAGCACGTGCTGTTTATAATTGGATTACCTTTTTTTCACAGTCGGATCAAACGATCTCAGCTTATTCTCCAGTTAAATGATGCAAGAAAATTGAGAAAAATTTGGTGGAAATCGAATTGTAATCATCGTTGAGTAACGAAAAGTACTGGACTGGAATTATTAATTGTTCACTTATGTTTGTATTAATTTCGTCTGCATACTGAGTCAATTAGATTTTAATGTCCTACAAAATTCCGAATAATATTTCGATAGTCTTCGAAGTTTCTATTATAAATTTATATCGGATATACTTTTAAGTAAAATAAACTTTTAACGAAAATGTCAGAACACACGTAAACGTGTATTTATTTTTTTTTTAATTCTGTGTAATTTAGGGAATTCGAAATGGCGTTACATTTGCAATAAAAAACTACCTTTTAAAATCTCTTCAAAATAAAAATCTAAGTATGTTATATCAGGATATATTTGACGAGATCAGTGTAACATCTGATTAACTCTGGATAAATAAGAAGATAATCGGGTGAGGAAACAAACGAAGCCTCTATACGCTCACGTAGGTTCGACAAATATTTAGCCGGTTCGACTCGTATTCGATTTCGATTTTACAGAGAACGAAAACGAGCCACAGAAGCGAAACGAAAGTAAGGGAGAAAATCGTCGCGCGACACACGCCGAAATTTGCCGGTATTTCTATTTTCAACCTTTTGCATTACGGTCGAGTCCCTGTGTTTACGAGAGCCTCGATGCCAGACAAGAAACACAGGCCGGTTTACTAGCTTACTTCTAGAGAAAGAAAGAACGGCAAAAGGAACGAGAAAGAGTTTTATACAGTCGCTCTTTATGACGTACGAATGGTTCATGCTTTTGAAATCGAGAACACGACGAATATATACGGAGATGCGATAATTGCGAGCACTTTCTGTCTCAACGGAAGATTTATTTTATCTTCTACATCGTTGTACGTGGACTTGTACTTCTTTGGCTGCGATGAAGCCAGATAGGACAAGTAAAAAGAATTCGTTGATGAATTTAATACTATTGTCCGTTCTTATGGATTATCTTTATATCATACTTTATAGAAAATATGTATGTAATCTATATTTTATTAAATACGTTATATGACACTAATACTGTAAATGGGAATCACCTTAAATCATATAATCAAACAACTTTCTTTTTATTTGTTTTTTTTTTCATAGAAAATAAAGTACGAGCACTAGTCTGTATCTTATATCTAGTCTTACCATTGACCTACAGATTTGGTACTTTTCCGTTAACTGGGCGTCAAATGAAGGTTAAGCTAGGTTAGCTGCTTGATCCCGGCTAACGCAAAGGGACCACAGACTTTAAGAACAATAAATAAAAATTCAAAATAATTCAATAAAACCAGAGTTACTACAAATGACAGAAATTGATACTCGAACGTCTTGAATACAACAATTCTGCAACCTCGCCTTAATTTAATAAGATCTCAATTTTACAACTCAGAAATTCGGATCTGAGATATCTCGATTCCAAGTTGTACGAGGACCAATGGTGGTCTATGATATCAGATTCAGCGAGTTCATCGTACGCTTCGTAACGTCGAATTTAATTAACGCTTCCGTATTAACATCGAATTGTTTAATCGCATCATTTTTTAATTCAATCATTCGTCGATGTCTTCTCGAACTCTTCGCGGTTGCCGCGAACATCTGGAACGGAAGCCGGCCGTTCGTAGGCGACGTTGTTAAATCGGCATGTCAAATCAGCGACGGTAATTCGACGCTTCTAGGCTCGCCTAGCTCTCGCGCTGAGTGGGTGGTAGGGATGACACGCAGAAATTCCGGAATCTAAACATACTCGCCTAGAGAGAAGTACGGGCGAGAGACCGGGAGACATGGGAACCGGAGTGAAGTTCTTCCAAAGCGCAACGATACGTGTCTCCTCGGGTTTCGTGTGACTCACCACCGAAAATAGCTAAACCGCACGAATTTGTCGATGCATTTTTCCCGCGCCGGCGAATAAACGAAATTGCGCGCAAGCGGCAACTGGGATGACTGTCACGGCCGGGGAAATTAATGCGCCGATAATGCGTTCGCCGATCAACGCCCGATAACGTGACAAATTTTCGTAGATTCAATTCATCCCGACTGTATTTTCGCGATACATTTTAATCTCAGCCGTGGGATATCAATGATACAATCTTTATTAAGCCGTTTATCTTATCATGATTCCCCGGTTTCACATTTGATAAAATTCAAATCATTACGAGTCATTTTGTTAGTATTTACGTTTCAACATTTTTTCAGACAATTTCCTTTTACGAAGGAAATAAAAGAATTTCTGGATATTAAAATTACGGTTGATTGTATAATTTCGTTTCCCGGGAAAGAAAATTCGCGATCTCGATATCAACGTCGAACGTACCGGGGACGTAAGCAGAAGAAATAAATGGGAACGTACCGTGGTCATCGTCAAGCTAGATTTTATCTAGGTAACGGAAATGGACACGCGATACCGTGAACCGAAATCGTTTTGGCAGTTCCAATTCGTCCGAAGTGCTTCGAGTGGTTTTTGTAATAGTTTTTTGCGTTTTCCATGATGGAACAAACATTTTACTAAAAATAGAAAAGAGATCGATAAAAAATACAGGGATATATAGAGACCGATGGAAAAAGCGTAAAAACAAAATAATTGACTCGAATTAACAATCACACGAATATCGTTTCATTAGTTATAATAGACATCCGGCTGATATAAACAATAAAAAACGGTTTAATATTGATTTTCCATTCTTCGCCGATATAATTAATAGCCGTATCTTTTATCATAATAATTTCTCGCCGATACCTAATAAATATATACCAAAAATTCCGTTCGTCTCCGTAGCAAACGATCCAACAATACGAAAACCAACACCGGGTAAGGACACTTCTAATTCCTGAGGGATCTCACCCACATTTATCTCCGCGACCGTTTCAACCTCCGACCAAGGCACTGACCCGACATACCGTACAAAAACATTCCGCGTTTCCCCGTTGAATTTACCCGTATTCACCGGAAACGACCGAATCAAGCATCAATTCACGGTACAGCCGGTCGCGTTTGAACGTTCCGCGAGAGAGAGAGAGAGAGAGAGAGAGAGAGAGAGAGAGAGAGAGAGAGAGAGAGAGAAAGGGGGCGTCGGGGTTCGTTTTGCATTGCTTGGCGCGGGTCCCCTCGGATGGAACGATTCTCGCGTCGAAGATACGGTTTTATTTACACGCGGTGTCGAGCCAGGGTTTCCGCCGCCGCCGCGTTGCTGCTTCTATTAGTCGTTATCCGCAGGATTTCGATCCGGCTACTCCCGGCTCGCCCGTCCGCTCGACCGTCCGATCCTGTAACCTATAAAACGCGAGGTAGCTCTATTCGACACGGAAATCCTGACCCGAGCATCGGATACCTTTTCTGCCCGCGCTCCGTGCCTCGCCTTGTATGCAGCACGCTCGGTGGTACGGGATGTGTGTGATCTGCGCATGCATTCGTCAGGTCGATTCTGACCCGTACTAAATTTTTTCTTACCCAGATGCGGAGGGATAAATTTTTTCCGAGATACCGCGAAGTATTCTGTATCGAACAAGAATTTTACTACACCGACGGCCCCGGGAGTGAAATTGCACGTGTACTCGTTCTTACCAACGTATTGGTCGAATAAAGCAGAAAGATGTTATAAATATGTATAGAGTGTATCTGACTCGATACGTTGAATAATATACTTCAACTCGTGAATCAGGTTTTTTGAAGTTGAGTATTGTAGTATTTTAGAAAGTGTTGTGTGAACAACGTGAGAATGATTTATGATTCTAATATGTTTTTAATGTGAAAAGCACATTATTTGAATTGAACATTTTGAGTTAGGGAAAGATTAAAAGGAAGGAATGGGTTCATTGAAAGAAAAAGAATAAGAGCTTCTGTTATAGGTTATGCGTTTCAGAAAAAGATGCTTTTATAAGGGTTATGCAGTATCAAGGGGAATATTGCGTGATGGACTGGACTTCTTTAGAAATGGAAACGTTTACGATATTCGGGGGTCACCTCTTTTCTTCGAATCGAATGTCCTAGTTTTAGAATAAATAATTATACTGTGGATTTTATGCACTTATCAGAAAAGAGAATGCGTTAGAACTATAAACACTCTATTATTTGTATACATAATTTACAAGTTATTCTAAGTCAAGTAATCCGTACTAATTTATTAGTCAAATCAGATACTTCAGCCTTTATTTTATAATAAAACCCACAAATATGTAATCAATACTTAAAAATTTGATAACAACCCTCTACTGCGACGTAATCGTAAATCCAACTAAAGAAACATCCAATATTCCCCTGCTCGTACGTATGTAATCCTCAAGTAGATACGATCAGTCCGTAGTTTCGATTGGCCGATCGGTACAATTGAAAGACGATATCACTTGTCCACGTGACCCGTGTGCCGAACGGAACTAGGCCGTTGCCGATGCTTTTGAGGGTTTTCAATCGTATACACATACACACAGGAACGCGAATCTAACGGCCGAAACGCCATTATTCGATGCTTGTTTCTCGAAACTTCTCGCCGCCGACGAGTTTCGTTTAAAACCTCGAGATTCTCGGGTATTCCGCCCGTCTCTCTCTCTCTCTCCCGCCCCGTTACCTCCGATACGTCGTCCGTCTCGGTTCGTACCCCCTTAAGACACGGGAACTATGAATCGCAAAGCGGTACCCGCCGCCGCGCCGACCGAAATTCCGTCGTAACGAGTCTTTCAATAAAGCGAATCGCTTTATCCCTGAAAACTTTTAACGACCCGGCGAACATAAACTTTGCTTAGATATAACTTTTACGAACCAACATCGGGTACCCTCACCGCTACCCCTCCGCCATCCCCCTTACCATCCCGTCCTCCTCTCGCCTCGTTCGCCGGGCCCGTAAAGACGGAGGGATAAAACAATCAGCGTGCGTAGCGGTTCCGTTGATTCGCCGCTTATTTCTGATTCGCGTTTAACGGCCGTGGTGGTGGTGGTAGTATCTGCGAGTTTGCCGAACGTAAATTGCTGCGCGGCGAGTTGCCTCATCGAGATCGTGCCTAATTTATCGAACCTCGGCGGGGCCCCACGGAGAATCTCCGGTTGCTTGTTTTCTCCCGCATCGTGCTCGTTAGAAGGGCGGCGGACAGAAGCGCGGCTTAATCGAGATTTAACGATTGTTCCGCGTTTCGGCTCGTCTCCCTGATTCGCCGGGAAGTTGTACGCCGGATGACTGATTAAATCTTTCTTAATTGTATGCATTCAGCCGTGCCTTAACGTCCGTCCGATCAGATTTTAAGAAAGGCTCGGGACTTGTTCAAGTGCCGGTGTAGAAGGCCGTTCGATCGCGAACGTAAAGCTGCAGCAGCAGCGGATTTAATGAGACGCCAGTTGGGACGTCGCGCTGAACTTTGAAGCGATTTTTTCAACTCTCTCATAAAAAAATTTCATTTCAATATAATTCAAAATTATGTGAAGAATTTGTATGTAAGGTTTTTTAGCCTAGTCTTGCATCCAACGACTTCACTTTCTTTGGAATATAAATGGTTTGACTCGAAGAAAGAAGGAAGGGAATAATTGTACGATATTTAACTTTTTAACGTCAGTACGACTCTTCCACTCTATTTTTGTTAGTTAATTTTTATTTGGCTCTATAATAAAAAGCATGCTCTTTACTAATCCAAATACATTTATGATCATTGATAAAATCGAATTTCCAGCCACCTTGACGTATGATCAATCGCGGATGTAAAACTGCAGTAGCTAAGAATTTAATATAACTTTAGTTGGGACGTCGCGCTGAACTTTGAAGCGATTTTTATCAACTTTCTCATAAACCGAAAAATTTCATTTAGAACAAACGGCAAACATGTTGCCCGTGGCTGATGTCATCTTATTTAAAAAGTGACAACAGTACCAAACCAGAAACTGTCCTACATATGTACCCGACCGTTCCGCGAGCTCGGAGCTTTCCAACGGAATTAAAGTCTGGCCGCCCCTCCCCGTTCTCGCATCTTATCGGTTTAAAACCTCCGGTTTGCCAGCGATTTTCGTTGGCATGGAATAAAAGGGACGACGACGAAAAAAAAATAAGAAGAAGAAACAGAAACGAAGAGGGTGGGAGGACTGGTGGGAGAAAGAGAAAGTGAAAGACAGAGAGAAAGAGAGAGAGAAAGAGTCAAAAACGTTGTGACCCGAGGTTGTAATTACCGTGACGTCAGCGGTCGTGTCCTCCCCAAAGTGTTTCCGCTCGAAGCGTTTCCGAGCCACAGGAAAAGAGGATTTACCTTAGCCGGGCCGCCCGGATTCACCAACCACGTTTTAAACAAAGAGTTATTATCGACAAGAGCACCCGGAAAGAAAGTTACGTATGGGTGAATTCTCTGGCGATGGGTGTATATCTATGTTTCATCGGATTACACCAGACAACTTGAATTTCAAAACTGATTCAAGACTTTTTTTTAATTAAATTGACTTAATATTAGATTTATTTCACTTAATCCTGCATCAATATAAATTAGAGTTTGAAAATAGAAAGTCAAGAAATAATAAATTAATATTTAAAACTATCGTATTCAATTAATTATTTTATTCATTAATATTAGAAGTATCCACAGGTGATCAATTATCTTTGCATTCAAAGTCTTGATAAGTATTAGTACATTTAGTATTATCCCCTAGTTCCTACACATTAATTTTATCAGCAACATGATTTCAGTATGTACTCACTCAATATAGAATCCGAGAAAACGTGAGGAAAAAAGGAAAAAGCTGCATTTTTTTTTTAAATGCCACCGGCGCACAATTTGGCGGGAAATCTGACAGGGAAAATTAGCTTACAATTAGTTTAACAGCCGTAGAAAGGGTTAATTCTGGTTCTCTACAGCGACGGTGGTGCCGCCAGTTATATTAACGTTCAAGCGAACTTCATTTATCCTGGTAACAAATTTATATACGGTGAATCTTTGATCGGGAGCATTTTCTCGTTAGTTTGATGGACAGGTTCGATTGAGTTAGCCGCGCGCACACGTGACGGAGAACTACACGTACGGTACACAGTGACGCGCGCGTGTACGCATATCAGGAGTATTGTCACGCCGTTATTTTCGACGCGTCCAACGAAAACGTACTCGAACGCCCGGGCACCCTGTACCATTGTTTTAAACATTTTTTGTCAGCTTTTTCGCGGAAAAGCACGGCTCCACCGGCAGATAAAGCGGCGGTACGCACTGGATGAACCTGATAAAGCTAATGATTTACGCACAACAGACCGAATCGTACCCCTCTTCCATTTTCACGTCCAGACGAAACTAACTGCGCCCGAAACCGGATTTATGACCCGATAGATATTACGCAGCTGTTTGTTTTCTTACTGACCGAGTCAATATCGCGCCGCGATTGTCCGACAAAAATTGTTTTAACCCTTCTTCGCGGCTCCGCGCGGCGATCAACATTTTATCTCATTTTCACGCGGTGGGAGGTATGAAAAATTTTTTCAAGTCGCGTTCAAAGTAACGAGAATACGTGAGGTGATCGAAAAAAAATATAAAAGCTATTAAGAAATGGCTGCAATTTTAATTATGATTTAAATCATATTAAGAGGAAATTCATTTCACCGTTATGAAATAGACTTCAGACTCTATGAGGATTATAATACGTGAAAAAATATGAAATATTAACATTTTTATTATTGACCTACTTAATTAAAATTCATTATCAGTTCGAGATTTATTTTATTTCATTTTTATTATAGACTGGAATGGAATTTTCCAAATCGCATTAGTAAATAAGGAAAGGATTGCAGGTTTAAATTCTGAGTTAAAGCAAGGAGTTAAGAGAAGCATACGCAATATAAAAAGTCGTACGAAAGAGAATCATATTCGTTTTCATCATTCTAAAATTTCCCCCATTTTTCTAACCTAACTGCGGTTAATTTGATCCTGAGAACGGACACTCGTATCGTGTACTCGATTTTATAGTGACACAGTGAATAATGAGATTTTTTAAGAGCGTCCCCTTTCTCATTATATCATAGCGAGAGCGTTAAGCAAACGTCACCACGTTGTTGCCGGTGTGCACATTTCGGGAGGGGGTCGTCGTCGTCGTCGTTGCGCGATAAACCGTCGGGTAAACACAGCAGCGCCGGGACCTTTTTAATTAACAAGTCCCTTCGTAAAACCAACACCCCGACCCGGAGATTCCCTGTCCCGAGTATCGCGTTCTTCGCTTCGAAACGAACGAGTAAAAAGAGGAAACAATAACAGCGAGAAAATTAAGAGCGCAGAGTGGGAGGAATTCGAGAGGGTTGGAAAGTGGATAGTGGAGAATCGCACGCGCCGGGCCAGGAAGGAGGGCAAAAGGATGAATTAGAGTGGACTACGGAGGAGGGCTGCCGGCGGCTGCACGGGGAGCTATATACGTGTACTCTGTATATATACGTATGTGTATTTGCTGAGAGCGATGTCTCTGAAAGAGGAGCGCGAAACTGTCTCGCGTTCACTGAGCTCACCGGCTCTCTCTCCCTTTGTTACGTTATTTATTCGTTTAATTAACTCTCCATCCTTCCAATAAACTTGCCGACGTGGCCGCCCTTTAGTTTCAACAGATTTTAACACCGTCCCGGCCGGACAACCGGCTCTCCGCCGCCGCCGCCGGCCCGGAATTAAAACTGGCTGCTTCTATTACAACGCGTGCCATAACTGTGGAACTAATAAAAGAATCACGGTACACGGTGCAATCGCGATATTGTTATTTTCTTATAAATTTACTACGACTCTCACTGAATCTCAAGCATTTGAAAATATGAACAAAATAACTTGTTTAATGTTGGTTCCTTAGACCATGTATATTTTACATAAATTGGCCCTGGTTTCCTCTGTTGAGTTCTTTTGGATTCTCTCATAGACATGGAAATCGAAGGCAATGAGAGAGCATATGAGTAAGCAAAATTAGCAAAAGGTGTAATTGATGTTTGTAAAATTCTCTTCATAGATTTATATAAGGTTCTGTAAAATCAAACATTTAGGTCAACTATTGATCTAATGAAGCATCAAAGTATTATAAAAGGTAGCATGTACTTTAATAATTATTAAAGATTACTATATAAAAACTTAATTTAGAATATTAAGTCGTTTGACTTATTATACAAAATGCAATAAGAAATTAGAAAAATTCCGCAGAATCTCAAAC
>SHCU01000079.1:201472-218438 GCA_004307685.1 Ceratina australensis
TACGTGGAATCATCAAAATGTTTCTACAACTCTTTTCTTCTTACTTTTTATTTAATATCTTGTATTTAACGATGATTTTTAAACGTAATTAATATCTGTTACGTAATTTATGAATAATGCAGCAGAGCGTATGTATCACTTTCGACAGGGATCGATATCACGTTTTACTACGTGTTTGTAGGGTATAAGACCACGTATGCTCTAGGTTGCATGCTCTACGTACATCTCCAGTCATTTATTCATATCTGCAGAATATAAGATCGCAGAAATAGTTGACTGCATATAAAAAGCTACAAATTTTTGCACTAATTAAAGTTCACAAATAGGAGATAGAATGAGTATAGACATAAGGACATCTATATAACTTATATTCGTCGTACCAATATAATAGATGATATAAAAGATTTTATGTTGCGTTCATGTTATTTGTCTTACGTGAAGTTTATTATATGTTACGAAATATGAAGTTTAATCTTCTGTTGCCGGCGAAACTAATTATGCAAAGGATCTCGATAATGAACAGGAAACATAGGCTAAAACCAATTATAACGAAAGTCTCATAATGGTTAAGTAGATAAGAACGTTATAAGCATGGAAAACGACGTGTCTAAAATTATATCGATCGTTTTCACCGAGACCTACATAGATGTTAAGTGCAAGTTACATACTAAGTAGTATCTACCTTGAACAGGCACAAGAGAAACGATGGGTATAAAGATAATTACTAGTTACTTATAACGCTCAATAAACTGTGTTTACCTCAAGTTTCAACGTATATTAAAGCGAGACAACAGTATTTATCCGTCGTCAAGGCGATCGTTCATCTTCGAATAATTATAATTTGCTGCACTACATTATTTTTCATGAGATGTAGATATATTCGAGAGAACAATAATAAAAAATTAAAAAAAGGAATAAAATCAGATATAGATTTTGAAATATTATGTCCCCTGACTGATTAAAATTGTGCTTAAGACAGGTTCTCACTTTTTGTCAATTCTGTGTGCTAAAAAAATTTATATTAATTATATTTTTCATGAAATACGCAGATATATTAAAGAATTCTATTAATATACGGTATTAGTTAACGAAAAAAAAATGCGTAACAAAATCCTTAACTCTTGGAGTTAAAAAGCAACTCTTTGGGTCTGCAAAGTATTTATTGCTGTCTGACGTTTAAGGTTCGACATAGGGCTAGAGACCCATTGAGTAAACGTAAACAAGAGGTAAACTCATGTGTATCAATGTAGTGATTTTTTCTTAGTAAGACGATTCATTTTCACTTATTTTTTAAAAATTCAACGAAATCAATAGAACCAGGTATAGGATTTCAAATATTATATACGTCCCCTGAAATATAACGTCGACTGTTTAAAATTGTACTCGAGACGGGTTTCCTACTTTTTGCCAGCTCTGTGTGCGCTTGATCGTAATAGAAACTTCGAACTCCGAAAATTGTTGACCTCTTTCTTCGAATACCCGGCCGAAGATATTGCTCGCTATTTCTGCGAAAGGAGAACAGGAGGTATAGGGATCGATTTACCAAGAAAAACTCGAGGACGAGGAGCGAAGAAGGAGAGGGAGCCGGGGGGTGGTAGGCGACGCTCGATTATAATCACCCTTTTACAAAGACCATCCCCGGGTGTTTGCGAAAGGGCCGTCGTTGTAAACAACAACGGCCACGAGACAGGAAACCGCGACAAAACACGATGGACGGCGTGCGAGAAGTAGGTCGTTGGGACGAGGAAAACTTTTCCTTTCGTCTTCAGTAACGCGCGTCAACCCCTTTCTCCTTGCGATGGGGAGGACGACGCGGGCGTCGCTTTAGTATGCGCACAATTGCTTCCTTGCGACGACGGCGTACGTTCGCAACAAATTTAGAAGCTCGCAAACACAATGTCAACGTACCCTATCGTAATGGAAACACACGGCTGCCCGCTTTTAAAAGCATCGGTATCTCCCCTTCGCCTAACTGGTTCAATTTATATTTCAGGTCATTAAACGAAAAAGATTGTGGCGGTGGAACACGCTTCGCGTAGGATCTTGAGTGAAAGACCACGTTATCGAGTATGAATGATAAAGTAGGGTGTACATATTGCGGTTATTGATTTCAGTTGCAAATGAATGAAACCTTACATTTTTATTTAATTAATACCCAAGGATTACTTTACGGGAGAAAAATTGATTTTGCATTAATTTCACCTGGCATTTAATACCCAGATCCACCCTGCTCGTACCATAGAACTCTTTATAAACTCGTTCGCTTAAAATCTCTAGCTTAATGGTTCTTAAATAATAAATTGGAAAATAATGTTCAGATATCAGAGGAAAATTAAATGGTTATGAAAATACAGAAGTTTAATCCTCCACTTACATTTATGACTAATTTTTATTGATTTCTGCAATAGTTAAATGTCAATTTCCTTTTTATTCATGTTCGTTTACTATTAATTGGTATAATATATTAACTATTGTGCATGCATTCTTATTTTACGAAATATAAAGTACACTGTTTTATTTTACGAATAGATTTTGAGAACATCAATGAAAATCTAATCTACTATATTAGACACATACTCCAGTTTGCGTATTTG
Source organism: Ceratina australensis (assembly GCA_004307685.1). Classification (NCBI taxonomy): domain Eukaryota; kingdom Metazoa; phylum Arthropoda; class Insecta; order Hymenoptera; family Apidae; genus Ceratina; species Ceratina australensis. The sequence goes on from SHCU01000079.1 coordinate 204,067, forward strand.
TCAGCAAACAGATACATGTATACATGAACTCGTTTCATGAGGATCATCCTATTGGTTCATAAGTACGATTAATCAAATAGTAATTAAGTACATTGCCAAATAATTATTCGCCTGTCCTAAAGAAAGACATTTCCCTAAATATCCCATGTGCACAAATTGCCGTGAAGTGACCTCAATAGACCACACTGTTCATCCTGCCTAAGATTTCAACAAGATAAAAGAAGATTCAGGATCCAAGGAAAAATTACAGATATCACTAACTCTGAAGACTCAAACAACAACCTGATTAAATTTCTGAAGTCTACAAAATCAGTATACCTAATTTAATTCCTTAATTACAGTTATTAATGTCCCTCAAAGTTTATGCAACATTAAGAATAAACTTAAAGAGAATAAAAAAGAAACACTTCCCTATATCATGTCACCTTTTCGCTGTACGCGATACGATATCACGTGAAACCTATTTAACGATACGTACACCCACGCGCAATATCGATTCGTTACCGTTTAATATCATTCGCGTATACACACGGTCGAACGTTAGCAGGAGGCACGTACGTGCTACAGCCCCGTCAGTTATTTGACTTTATGTTGCCACGATGACGATGACAATGGGTTACGGTGATGGCGATGGGGACGAGTCACATCGCCAGGCATCCAGAGCTGAGCATCCATCAGTGGGTCTACCTACTTCGCGGTCGCTTTATAGATCTGACAAATTGCACTACTATGAATGTCTCGTGCCCGCACCCCCACGCTTCCGCTTGTTCCCTTCGCGTCGCTCCACATCACGATGCCGCGCGCCACGGAACTCAAAGGATTATCGTCGACAGATTACCAGAGCTCCTGGTTAAAAGCGTTTTCATCGGCCGAATAACCGCGGTGCTCGATTCAACCGACGAACCGGTAACCGTTTCATTAGCGATATAAGTAGATTCATTCCAGCCACTTTTTCCTCCCTCGCCCTTTCCTTTTCCTTTTTTTTCTCCTATTGCTTTCGATTGATCAACTCGGTTCGTTACAACCGAACGGTTTCTCCGGCGAGGTCGCCTATCGCTTCTTCCCCCCCGTTTCACTTCCCATGGATCGATAATTTTATACACGCGTCGCTACGACCACCGATGGTCAATATCGTATGACCGATAATGGCTTACGATCCGGTCGCGCAAACACGCTATACGTGATTAACTTTCCTTCTCTCCGCTCGCTGCAACGGTCGCGCCGAAACTACTTCAACTGTGGCTAACTATTGAAATTAGATGCTGTATCGATAAACCGAGATTTCGCTCTGATATTGAGTTTACTTGTTATTCGAGTGTGACGCCGAACAGCTCGCTTGGTTGATAATAATTAAAAGAACTGACAGCCTGAAACTTTCGTCTAGCGGCGATAACTCATACTCATTTATCTACCTATCCATCTGTCTACCTATCTATACATACATATACTGGGTGTCCCACATTTTAAAGCTCTAACTTTATCAGTATATTCTATGGTACGAAACAAAAGAAAAAGGTTATGTAAAAAAATTTGCAATTTAATAATTATCAATATTGCGTATGGAGAAATGTATGCCACTGGAGTTTAAATACAGCGGTTCCATTAAATCGGAAAACGAGTTCGCCTTCAACGTACAATTGCATTTTATTGCCACCGCAATGAGAAGCTTTATGTTTTCTATGATCAATCGTAATTAAGTTTTACAACACGCTGGCGATCACGAGTTTCCATTTCTCAAGCTCGGTGTAGCAATCGAGTAGGGAGGAAGACTGGAAGAGTACATCGCGGTTCAATTCCCAATACGCTACGATATCTTTTTCATTGGTTTATCAAAACCGTTGTGATAAATGTGAACAAGCACGTATGTAACGTACAGGGACGTTATTGCACAATCGCGTGTAACATCCACTCTAAACGCGATACGTGTTTCCATTTTCATGGCAAAATGAAGCTTCATCGACATGTATTAAATTTCAAGGTAGTTGCAAGAAGTATAACGCCGATGAAAAATATACAAAAGTACTAATAAATAATTCATAGAAATCCAATTTGGATAATAGTCATATAGATAAAAATTAATAATTGTATTTATAAATTGTTCAGTTTAATTGAAGATCCAATTCAAATAATAAATTCCTATTCAAAGTATGCATGCAAGTATACATCATCAAACTTATTGAATGTAAGTGGAATAATTAACACGTATGTGTAGGTTGAAGAATGAAATAAAATACGTGTAGTAAAAAGTTTTCATCGTGACCCAATTGGAACACAGCTTTAAGCTTCTGCAAAAATTTTTGTATTCAATATAAGACTTCAAGGTGTAACTATTTTCATAGCATCATAAAATTGTGCATAATGGTTCATAAAGTAATATCGAACATTTCAATACTTCACCATTGACTTCAAACATTAACACGTAAGTAAGTCAAAATTAACTAAACCTTTCAAGGATCTTTTTTAAATTATTTATCAATATCTGTTAAACAATGCTTATTATTAATGCACTTCGTAATAAAACTGTGTACAGCACGCTTACTAAGTTCCTCTTATCGAGACGTATAAAACCGTAGCCCCGTTCCAATCTTCATCCTAATACCACGGCTCCCAATCCCCTCAACCGTAACAGAGAATCATCCGACAAGATCGCATCAAGATTGCAATAAAGTCTGCCACAACATCCCCGCTATCGTTCTATCCTTTCGAATCTCGCCGCGAAATCTTCGATTATGAACTGACACCAGTTTGTCGGGCCAGCAGCCAAGCCCCGGCGTGTTCTCATTTCTCGAGTGTTGGACGTGACGTCTCAATCGGTGGAAACTACCTACCCCCGGTCGCCTGTTTACGCGTACAAACACACACGGGTTTCGGGTTTAACCCTCACGAGAGTGTTGCCGCGGCGTCAGCTCGAAAAGAAAAAGGATCACTCGGCCGTGTTGGATGTTATTGCCGTTCCCCGGTATAAGTAGCAACACCCGGGGAGGAGTGGCGGGGCTAAAACAGACGGGTAAACGAGCAGAAGACTCGCTTGGCACATGCAGCACGCGGCTACGACGATACAATTTGGAGCTTTGCACCAGAGGCATGTGACAATATCACGGCTACGTGGTACGTGCTCGGTGTGTGCCACCGAGACCCGAACGACGATGCTTATACGGCAGCCCTCACGGGTAACACGGGACGTGGCTCACACCCACAACGACGCGGATGCTCTTCCCCGCACACGAACCCCGGTAAACGGAGACTCGGCGGAAGGCGACTGAAGAGGGAGCCGACAGTAAAAGCAAAGAAGATGGTCCGAGATTGTTGCAGGTAGGTGCGTGTTTCTCCCCGACCTTACATTATTTGGATTTGTCGGATTTATCAGACTCCTTAGGCGAGCCCTTTCCCGAGAATAGCCTGCTCCTAGTTTTACGGATTACCAACGGGCATCTGCCGTTTTCAAACAGCTTGCTCTGTTATTAAGCACAATTTTTTTATCTTTACTTTACATAAGATGCCTATTAAAAAGACTTTTAGCAATATTTGACTATCAAGCGTTTGATACCATATAAGTAATGCCAGTTTCTTTGGCAATAATTTTTTTCATAGGTACGTTTAGTCTCTAAAAATTACAGCACATGTTATGTATAATCAATAATTTTTAGTTTTGTATTTTACACTGAAATGCGCCTGCGTGTTACATGATTTCTTTTATAGCTCTAATTTACGAACACGTTATTTTGACTTGAACCAGAAAAACACCCCTGACGCAATTAATTACAAGCCTCTGATTAATTCAAACTGGAAGCAATTTAATAACTTCAACCAGACAATATTCGCCGATAAAATGTTCGCCCGATTTCCAAATGTTACCAGCGCTACCTCATAATTGTCAACTACGAATTAATTAAACATATAATTTAACAGCCATTTAAATTAGTTACTCGACGCGACTACGAAACGTTGCCAATTGTTTCCTAGATGACGTGTCCATGTAACTGTTTACGACTAATTAAAATGAAATGTATCACACAAAGTGATAATTGCGAAGGTACCTTAAAAAGTCGCGAGAACTTCTTATCAATCGAACTTCTCGCGATAAACTTCGAACAAGGATGCGCGCCGGCAAATATTTACGTGACTCGCGATACGTAGAAGACGGAACCATGATTACCGCGCGACTCTGTCGGGAAGCGCGATTCGAGCGCGACACGAGCAGAGATAGAAATACCGATCCGTCGACAAGTGGAAATTAATTTCGATGTAGTTTCCCGACGCCGGTAAAGCATTCGAATCGTGATAAGGGGAGCCCTCTTCCTTGCGCGACCTTTAGGGTCCTTTAGTGACCCTTTTGTTAAGCGAATTCCTCCCCCGAGCCGTGCATATCACTTAACCCTTGCGCCTATCGGCTTCCCTACACGCGTTAAACGCCTCCTCGCAGAACTTACGCGCTCCCGCTACCGAGCGACTCACCGCAGACCACCGACACTGCTAACACTTCCCGTAATTAACTACTCGTTGCGGCAGTATCTTATTATTCTATGAGCAGCCGGAGCGCGGCCGCTATTAGGCATTAAAGCGAATTTACGCGAACACTTAATACGGCCTCGCCCGTGTAAACCGTTCATCGAATGCGTACTTGCTGCGCCCGCGAGCATCAATGTTGAATCTCTTATACCCTGTAACGTTGCCCTTAAACGAAGACAATGACAGAGCATTGCGATTTTAACCCTTTGAACTCCGAATTATATTTCAGTTTTGTTACCAGCGGCTTTTATTTGTTTTAACCCTCTACAGGCCTATGTGACTTTCAGGTCACATTTTAATTTATTGGTATTTTAAGGTTTTATACATAGAAGTGAAAATATTGTATGTTGTTGTTACAAACATTGTATGCTGAAAGTCAGATGGTGAATTTATTGCAATAAAATTGTTTAAACGGAAAACTTTCTTTCTTTATTTGTATATGTTGGTTTATAATTGCTGATTTTTCGATCGCCTTATTTTTTAGGATTTAAAACAAAAATTGGGTTCATGGAGGATTAAGTGTTTTATTTGATATTTCATTTGAAGCACAGTTCCTCAACTGCTAGTCACTTTTTTAGATATGGAAATATGTCGAATGGGCCTCGACAGAGGAGTTGCTCAGATATAATCTGATGTCGAGTGACATTCGACATTAATTACTATTTGATATTACGTTAGTATTTTATTGATTGAACGGTTTCATGAGCAGTTCATGGAGTACAGGCGTTTATCTTGGGTTAAATTGTTATTTTTCAAGTAAACAAAATTGTAAAATCTCAGAATTTGAATGACCCGAAAATCCCAATATAAAAAAATCCGTAAATTCAAAATTTATAAAATTCAAGAATTCCAAAAAACATCAAAAAATTTGAAGAATTGAAAAATCCCATAATTCAAAAATTACGTAATTCGAAAAAATCTCAGAATATGAAATTCTAGAAAATCCAAGAATTTCTAAACCACGTACTTCTAGAGTCTGAGAAATGTAGAATTCAAGAATTGGAAAATTCAGGGGATGCACTGCGCAACATCTCGGTTTATTTGTTGAATGAAATCTCGATATCCATTAACGTGACTCAAGTGGCATGTTACCACTTTAGAAGAATACCAAAATACTGTGTCCGTTTAGAGAGTTACACGCAGAGATACGGAGAACGAGATTTATCGATGAGTCGCGTCAAGCGGGTTGCTATTCATCGCCCGTGGTCGACACGATTTTTGTCGAGGCTACGTTTCCGGAGGTTTGTCGGGAAAAAAAAGCTTATAAATCAATATTCGTCAGTGTACCGTTGGGAATATAAATTATCCGTGAAATGTTTTCGAATTACTTTTGTTTTGTTTTGCCGCGGCGAATCCATTGTTTAGATTCGAGCTTTTTTCCAAAGGGAAATATGTTTTCTCCTGGTTTGTTTTGTTTTGAAAGAAAAAAAAAAAAATAGGGAATAAAATACAATATTTGCTTCCTCTTCCTTCTAGCTAAAACACGCCTGTCCCCCCGTTTCTCGTCTCGGCTACATCCGATCCTCTTAACCAATATAATTAAAGATAATTCGCCAGACTCATGTAAAAATTCCCTACAATTTTTAATATCTCAACGGAGAATATTTAAAAAATGATAGAATTACGATCGGCGGTAGACCTGACGACTCGGAGGGAAGACTTAATTTCGCCGTGAATCACCGGCGAACCATCTGCGTCCGCCAACAACCGGATTCCCCGAGAATTTCCCCGGGTCCTTGAGAATTTCGCCCTTCGAATATCGCGTTTTATGTTAGCCCGGTGCATATTTTAGCAGGATCCACTCCGTGGTCGGTAGATGAAGGAGACCGTCGAGCAAAGGTGAGAACAGGCGCGAAGCGGCGGGTCGAATGGGGTGGAGGCGAAGATCCCCCCCCCGCAGCCGAGAAGGAGAATGATGTCGCGGGTACGGTCTCTCGCCCTCCTCTCTTGCATCGGGGAATGCCGCCAAGTTATTTTAGACTTCCGTTCCTGTTCCCTTCCCTCTTCGCCGAGCGCTATTCGCGCGATCCACGTTTACATGACGTAACGAAATAATCAAGGGTGTGTCGAAGCCCTTTTCATTATCGCCGCGTCGGGTGGAAATAAAACGAATATGAGTATCTTGGCCCAGGTTTCGGTCTCATCGGGCAACAACGAATTACATTAAGATTATTTGACCTTTAATTTCTTCAATTTGTTTATTTGTATATAACGTAATTTTTTATTTCGAAATTTTTGCGCAAAGAAATTTTTTTTAATTCGATGTTACAAACGCATATGGAAATTTATAATTAGATTCAATCGATTTATAGGCATGAAATATGTAAAATAAATTTATATTATTTTGTACAAGTCTATCTAGGAATAAATTTTAGAGCTTATAAAACTTTGCAAAATTAATGATTTGAATTCTTGGAGCCATACAATTATGCAGAGAAATCATTTTCAGGAATGAATATTATGAAGTCAAACCGAAAGACAAATTTGAGAATCTAACAAAGTTAACTTCGTTAATAATACATATAATATATAAATGTGTATTACTGATGAAATTATATTTAATTACTCAAATTCATAATTGATAATTTATATTAATTTAAAAATTGTCGAACATGAAAGTTGACTGTAATTTCATACGATATATTACAATTATTACGCAGAGAAATTCAATAAATATTTTGAGATAAATTCGTCGAAAGCAAAGGGTTAATTTTTATTATTATCTTCTAAAATTTTATTAAAATTATTTTTCAATACGCGTGTCGGAAGGTCTTTTTTATGAAAATATCCCACTGTCCTAAAAAGGTTGTTTACATCGACGGACAGATCTCTAAATCGTCAAAAATAATTTGAGAATCCTACCTTTTTTATATTCATATATTCGCAACGTAAATAGAAAAGCTCGCGGTTTGCATTTTACGCGGCGTACAGTTTGCAACATTGTAAAGTTGCAATACTATGGATTTAAGGGTTAAGGATCTAGTTTACGATGACGGGAAGGGACCTGAGGTTTTCTTGAGTAACCGAGAACAGCCGCGCGAATTTACGCCCGCAATATTTTAAGGGCCATCTACCAGCTGCGGATCGTATAAATTTTGTTATAGGCCCTATAACGAAGAGTTCTCACGCTATTGGCGGGTCTGGCGTTAAGGTTTTTCACTGTGCTTTTATATTTGACATTAGTACGTACGCGCTGGCCAACGGGTGAAGAAACTTTGAATAAATCGCGTGAAATGAAACCATTCGAACATGGCGAAAACCGTGTGCATTTAAATGAACTTCATATCAATCATTTTTCATCTCACTTCTCATTTTCTTCTTTCGTGTAAAATGACGCCATTTGAAAATTACAAACACTGTATGCATTCAAATGAACTTGATACAATTTTCCATGTCACGTCTCATATTCTTCATTAAAATTTTTTACGGAACAAAATTAATATTATAATTTTTAGATCTGTTATTTAATTTTTTTCTTGTTATGGTACTTCATGTATGTTGTGCGAATTAGAAAGGAATGCTATCGACGAGAGATCATTTAAATAGTCGGGATCTGTAACGCGCCGTCGCGGATGCTATTATTCACTCGAGTTTTTCTTAAGGAGGAACCCCGGCTCGCATCGTGTATCCTCGGAGGACAGCCTTTCCATTAAGCGAAGTATCTCACTCTCAGGTTTTGCAAATAACACGATTATGGGAAAAAAGCAGCGAGACCGTAGACGGGGAAGTGGCCCGTAACGAGCATTAAATTGCATTTTCATTGTTATCGCGACATTGCCCGCCGTAATTCAACTAGCGCGGCTGCACTGTGAGTTTTGATTTTCTTATCTTGTTTATCGAACAAGCTCAATTACTCGAACCTTCTGTTTTCCGCGTGTAATTACACCGCGAAAGAAATAGAGGCGACGCGATCTCTCTTCCTGTTACACTCACAGAATTTATGAATTTAAACTTCAAATTTAAACTCTGTCTAATCTCGAGTTTTTATATCTTAGCAATTATACAATATTATAATGTTTCGTGTAATTGTGAAACGTCAGTGTCAAACGATTCACTGCTTCTATTATCTTAACCTCTACTTGCCCCTTCGTACACGTTCATATATTTTTTATGTACATTCATCAAAGGTTACCGAAATTATTTAAGCTCAGTACAAATACCAAATATTATTTTTTCATACATATTTAACCTTCTGCACTCGAGAAATTTTTTCTAGTGAAATTCTTTCTTTTATATTTTTCTTTTAGACTTTAAAAAAGAACATTCGTTCAATAAGCTGTATATTATTCCTGTACATAGTATTTTATTAACTGATCATAATGTAACATTACTATCAATTTTTCTTCCGATTTAAATTAACATAAATATTATAATAATTAAATTTTCTTTTAATTCAACTGATAACCATAAATCATTTCTCGAGTGCAAAGGGTTAACATTCAAATCGACTGCTACAGAATTAATAAAACAGAATTTCCCAAATAAAATAAAATTCTGAATAAACCCAGATAGCATAGGAAAGAAAATCGAACTCACTTGTTTTCCTTTTGGTCGCCGTTGCTCGACTGCGACGACGGCGATGGCTGCTGCTGTACCTGTTGCTTCGAGTACGGATGATGATGATGCACGACGTTGTTGTTATTGTTGTTGTTGTTGTTATGCATGTGCACCTTGTTCGCGTTGCTGTCGGTGGGCGAGCCCGGCGAGATTTTACCCGCCAGAGCGTTCAACGATTGAAGCATTTTCATAGGAATTCTTCTGGCGACCGTTTCGCGGTGCCTCCCTACTACCTCGGTCTCCTTTATCCTTGGGGAAGACAGGATTAATTCGTAGTTTTAGGTTTGAAGGTGTCGAACCCTCAAACGCTAACGTACGCGCGGTCAACGAATCAAATCGGTTACCGGACCGAAAATATTTTCTATCGATATAACACGCGAACCCTACCACTTCCACGTAATACCGAACGATCCACGCCCGTCACCCTTCGGACTCGTTATCTCTATCTTTACTACTATACAGTCGACACAGAAAGTAAGACACTGTTCACGAAAATACCGGCTCACTGATCACACGAGTAACACCGGCCAATTAACGCTGCGCCTCCCGGTCGGCCACCGCGGATCAACGCTTAACGTTCGAGACTGACGAATAATCCCAGCTGTCGATCACCTGCTCCTTCAAATCGCTATAAAAACAGATGGAAATATTGTCGTCATGTTGGTTGTAGGTCGCGGAGAACGATCGGCGCTCAGCGTGTTTACATAGATAACCGCGTGTGTTGTTGATGTAAAATTGTCGATATCTAAAAGATATTCGAGATCCTGCTGCACGCGTGGCAAACGTTTCAATCATGCACAGCTTTTATCTATTAACTTGTTACGCTGTCTAAATAAAACAACTTCAATTCGTTTTACCTATCGCTACACATTCACATTGATGGCCTAGATTTACGTTTGCTCAAGTAATTGGAAAATTTTGATTGCACAAACTGTGAGAAAACACGGGTAAATCTGTATGATTGTGTAAAGTGAGCGTGCACGTGATTCGTATGGGAAAAATAATTCTCGTTGTTCCCGATGCAATATAAACGCGAGATACAGGATGAACGATTTTTTTAAATTTCTATTAAAGCGTAGAGTACTCTTCTCTATATTTGTCTCTAATTAACTCGTGATAAACTGATCTCGAGAGCCCAGGCTTCTTTCACCGAGGATAATTTATGTCGGGTAACACAGTAACTCTTTGAAGAACGTGTCGAGGACGAACGAAATCGGAGGAAAGCGGATGGGACGGCGTGCGTAGCGCACCTCTAGCGCGAAACATACTCTCAGCGAGTCAATTAAAAGTTTCAGTTTAATTAGAAACTCGTATACACGAATCGTGTTATTAGTCGATTTTCCTTAAAGCGTTCTTTTACCATTTTCAAGCATGCTTATTCGCTATGATACTATTTCCTCAAACATTGATTGAACCATATAAAACATTATTTTTATAGAAATAAGGAAACCTGACGTAAACATAGTTTCATGTTAACACGAGATTTAATAGAAAGGGAGAAGTTAAACTCGTGAAGCCTGAAACGCAGGATAGGGGAAAATTGGATTGTTTTCTTTTTTTTCTTCTCTCGCAATTAAATTTTCTATTGAGTCTCGAGTTATTGGTGCTCGTTTGTATACAGTTCCGTTTCCCGTCTTTAGGTAGGGGTCGAGGTCCCAGGAGCGCGATGGTACTTACCGTGAGCAAAAAGCCGTACGAAAATAGGACAGGGATGAGAAACTGCAACGGTTTCTCCTCGTTCGACCGACAATCTGGAGCAGCTTCTTCGGGGATTTTCGGCGTCTCGAGTGTCCCTTTGTTTCGAACGGTATCGCGCTCCGCTCTGTTCGAAGACGCCTGGGAGAAGCATCTGGGAAAGCTTCCGGGCCCGTTATTTACCGTGGAACACGACGCAACCGAACGAACCAACGCCCGGGCGTAATGAGCGTACCGGGAGAGAAACAAAAAGCACGAGCGAACGAACGAACGAACGCCCGAATTCAACTACGATAAACTTACTCGCATAGCTTCGTCGCGACACGTTATACCGTTCACAGCGGCGGGTAACTCGTTCATCCTCTCAAATGTACATTAAAATCTATGTATTTCCATCATATTCGCGTGCTATATTAGAGGATATACTGTTGGGCTGGTCGCAGAAAATATTCTTGTATTTTTTGAAAAATAACTAATTTTGTATCTTGTTTGATTTTTAAAATCATGTATTAGATGCCAGAAAAAAATCCGTGTAGAAACAAAATTTAGACATATAAATCTTTTCTTAAAACGTGATATTAATTAATTATAGAGATTTGTTTCAGTAACTTATTAAATTTTGTTATTGTGTCAATCTGAGATTATAGCAATTATCATGTACACACATTATTATTTAATTAATCAGTTCAGGACTAACAGGATTCTATTATTTCTTCATCAAGTACGTAAGCTGAACCTACAACCTTTTTCAACTGATTTATAAGCTTGTACATTTTTCCCTCGTACAGTTACTAAGTTTTAGTTTGAAAAAGTTCAGCAGCATTGTTGCCATTTGCAATGATTCATTTCCCTGATATTTTCAAGCATTAAAAGAGGTCACGAATAACTTCTTTTTAAACGGCTTCTATGTCAGTCTGTCACTCACAGTACCTTTCTCATGAATACTACGAATATACATATACTACATCTTTCTGCTGTATGTTCAAGTTAAAAAGCAGAAAAAATTAAAGTTGCATATTGTCATTGCCTAATATTCTCCAGTTTCATTATAGAACAAAATAATTATAGTAACTATAAAAATGAAATTTATTCTCGATGCATCGATTACTCCGATAAAAAAAACCACTCGAATTCTTTCCAGCACCTAATAAACTTGACCAGGATACATTGTTTATTCGATTTTTCAGATACGCGACGATTTTACAAATTAACGACACTCCATCACGACGATTATATTATACATCATCTATAAAGATGTATGATCTATAGAGACGGTACGATTATCCAGGAATTTCATTCGACGGTTGAAGAAACGTACAACAGGGGCAAACAGCAAAGACAGTCGGGGGCGAGGACGAAGAATGAAGAAAGTCAAACTGGAGCCCGGAGGGCTGAGGTAGAGACGCAATTACCGGAACTGCCACCACTGTCAAGTGTCAAAAGGGGTCACGAATAATTTAGCACGCTAGCTGCGAGTGGCGAGAGGACCGGGCGAGAAAGAAAGCGCGGCGAAGACAAGAGGTCCGCGGGAAGGGGATGGTAAGACAAGGGAAATAGTGACGCCCGCGGGCTGAGAAAAGCTCGCAGGAAGGAGGAGAGGCTCACTCAGGTTACTGCCCCCTCTCCCCGGTCTAACACTTTTGTCCTTACACTCGCTTTCTCCCCTTCGTCCTTCCTCCCCACGAACGGGACGAAACTCTCCTTTTCAGTTGAATTACCAACTCGAATTCTCTTTATCGTTGACCACTTGCCACGTTAAACCGTCAAATTGAAATCTCGAGACGAGTTTGAGCACGAGATGATTAGAGAGCGAAAGTCAGAAGGGGGCTGTTCTTCACCGATTGTTCTCCGTTGCACGAGGGTCAATGATCACCGGGAATAAACATTTCTTCGACATATAGAAATCGAAACATCAAACATGAATCTACTATATTATACACCGTGAAAATCTGTAATCTTATTCCAAGTGACGATTGACTCATCCTCGTGTATCGTTCCATTCGCGCCGTTTTGAACCTGTTCTATCCGTCGATTCTTCCTCAGGCACCCTTAGCCTCTTGATCGCGGTCCTTGCCGGTGGCTGCGTTCAATTCGATCGGAGCTCTACGAACCGGATACGACGATAGCGCTGGTGCGTAGAATAGATGCGAGCCCGCGATATCAGCGTAAGTTAAAGCGAACGGCGATCTCGTCGACGCCACCTGAGCACTACGACTGGCGACAAGAGCCGAGCAGCCGGCCATCGTATCTTCGGATAAGCCTTATCGGTGCCCAAAGACCCCACCCTTCGCCCATGGGCCGCATCCCTCACGCCTGTACGAGCGCGTTTTCACGTTCCTCGCGGGGCCGGGCGGCGGCAGCGGCAACGTACCCGGGATGTGTTCACGGTACGCTTGCTCGCGCGTAAGCCTGCTTAAGCGCCTCTACGGGCATTTACGCTCGACTTTTCTTCGATGCTTTCAACGCCGAACACCTGTCACGCTCTCTGTCTCGCGGCTTTTCCTCTTTGCGGCTCTTCCGTCGCCCCGCGACCTCCTCTCCACTCGCTGAATGTAGATCGGCAGCTATCACGGTATACTCGTCGCAGATCGAACCGATTAATTACGTCGTTCTTAGATGTCCCCTGACGTGCATGATGGATCTCTCTTGACGCGAAGAGAGAGAGAGAGAGTGTGTGAGTTTGTTGAGCGGATGGGAAGAAGCTGCGTCGATCCTACGACGACGGCCTGCCGAGTGTCATCTGCAACCAACGAGCGTTTTTAGTTTTCTGGGTTGGATTGGGAGGGCGGCCGGGGGCGGGTCGTTCGTGTTTCCATACAATTCGCTTGTACAATTGTTACAGGAATTCGAGGGCAATCGAGGATCGGGACACTGGTAACAGTCTCTATGGACTGCTTGCGATTGTGTTCGGTAATTACCGGATTATTGCTGTTTAATTTCTATATGCTTTCAACGCCTGTTCGTCAATTTGTTCATTGTACGTTACACCATTAGTTCGTCATAATATTCGTAACTTGTGACCAGAACCGATATTAGATTAGGATATTTTATAGGTTATGAAATATTAACCCTTGGCACTCGAAGAATTTGTCCGCAAGTATTTCGTAAACTTCTTACATGCAAATTAATGTATCAAAATTATTATTAAATTATATAGATATATATCAATTTTTATTTATTATCTTATAAAACGAATGGTGACCCTGACTCACTTCTAGAGTGCAGAGGGTTAATTTTTAGGGGTTTCAATAATATATATATGTATATATATGTAGAAATAATTATGAAAGAATATAATTATTATTTAAAAAATATTTTAAGTTAAAGTGATAGAAATAGAAAATCTGTACATTTTTATACTCATACATATACTCATGTACAGTTATATTATATCAATAAATTTGATTAGAAATCCTAAAAGAAATAATGAATGTAGTTGAGATGTTGCGTTGATGCTCGGGCTGGTGGAATTCGTCGGAAACCCGGATGCGTATAGAAGGTGAGGCGTGTTTGCGAATAAACACTTTTACACTGGCAGCAACCAGGCGACGCGATGAGCCAGAGAGTCACGAAGCGGTTCTCTCCTCTCCGAGATTAGATAACAGTTGGAA
>SHCU01000079.1:219831-231522 GCA_004307685.1 Ceratina australensis
CGCGATGAGCCAGGGAGTCACGAAGCGGTTCTCTCCTCTCCGAGATTAGATAACAGTTGGAACGTTTTGTACCGCCTACTTACACAACGAGCGTCGACGTCCATTCGACGTTCCTTGCGTAAGCAAATGCTCGGCGACGACGTGCACAATGAGCGGTAAAGAAGACGAGTAGTCGTTAAACGGACGCGCAGCAGACACGCGTACCTTCGTCTAAATTAAACCTTTGCTTGTCATCAACGAGTGAGAATGGAACGTTTTTTACGGCTCCTGTTCCATCATAAAAGAAGGATCCAATTAATTCCTATGAAGTTTACGTGGAAGTTTACATTGCCTCTACACACGATTACAGTTTCTATATACATATATACGTGTATGTATGCATGTATAGTGTTCTCTTATCAGACGCTTCATTCAACGAATGTCAAATCCGATTTTGTACGGAACGAAAGATACACGGGGAAACTGAGTCGACCGTGATAAGATACTTACACTCTCAGGTAGAACTTTTAAGATATGCCTAAAGTACATACAGCTCCTATACAATCAAAGATAGATCTAGATAGGATTTTACATGTATAGTGTAGTTCGCAGATGTTCGTACACGTTTCAAAGTTGAACAACTTTTTTCATCTTGGACTTGACCAAATTTTAGTTGCTAGGAAAATTTAATGAATTTTATTGTATTTTATTGTTTAATCAAATTTATTCTAGAATGTATTATAAAGAGGTAGAGAATATTGCTTTAGATTGGACTTACGAGGGTGAAGGACACTCTATTCAAATTCCTTAGTTGAGTTTATAATTTTGAAAACAGGTCTTTAACAAGTCTGATATGAAAAACGAGCATTGAAATTTTTGTGCACGAATATCTGTGAACACATCATGGTACAGTGGTGCCTGCTGCTCTCGAAGTAGGTCTCGGTTCAGATAAAGGCGTAAGCGTGCGTGAAAAATGTTAAAGTCAATAATGGTTCAGTTTCACGTCGAAATAACAATGCGCAGGGTACGGTGGGTGCCGGGTATCGTCGTTGCATAGCTAAGCACCAACATACACACGTTCGCCAGCTGGAAACAACCGTTTGCAACTCGACAAAGAGGTATTGTTCAGTTGAGGAATCCATCTACCGCTTGCCTTAGTACCTACTACTATTTGCACGGCCTAACTCAACATTATGTCGCAAACTTTACACCCGGCTCCTCCGGACGTCGAATTTCCCTCTCGAAACGCGACTTCTGTTTAGTTTTGACAAGCATTACCTACTCCGGCTAGTATCAAGCGGAAACAGATACAGTTCATTCGACTTCGTTCCCAAGTACCTGCTACTTGCGTTATTATAAACAGACTTCGAGTTTTATATATTTACAGAAAAATTAGGCTCGTAAAAAATATAGAAAATACAATTGGCAAAGAGGAGTATAAATGGGTCAAGGAGTAAAATGACATAACATGATTCAATTAATCGTTAATACCGAGAAAATCTGCAGCCTAATTTTATAATTATACTAATTATTATAATAAATTATTATTATATTAAATATAATAAATATTAATATATTTAATTTCTTTATTTTATTAAATGAATGAATTAAAATTGAATAATTTTTCATTTCATTAAATAAATGTAAAAATGTAAATAAAAGAAAATATCGATATTCTGATTACGTAAGTAACCACTAATTAAGGCAATTAAAGCTGAGCAATTATCTAAATTAGGTGTCCCATTAAGAAACGATAAGGTAAACGGCTATTTCGAAAAATAGTTAAGTGTATTTTCATTGATTTACGAGGATGATCCAAGGTACACGTGTCCTAATGACAGTATCACGATTAATCACTACCGTGGAAACAGAGATGTAACGTTTTTCGAAGTGACTTTAACAACGTCTACGGAGACGTCTAAACTCGGATCAATAACGAGAGGCAAGTAGCTTCTAACTGGTAGGTAACTGCTGCATATGCCTAGGAAAGCGAGGTACCAGGGGGAATCTTTCAACTCGCGAAGTTTGCGATACCCGCGCTAAGCTGTTGAAGGCATATTTGATTTAACTCGCAGCTCGTTGAGTTTTTTTCAGGACGAAGTTTTACTGCGAACGTACAATATGTAAGAACCGTCATTACGCAGTGAGTGTTATGTAAGACGTAAACAACTTGTTATCGGTGGAAGAAAGAGAGAAAAAGGAACTGGAATGCAAATCTAATAATTGTTACATTCATTTTTATCGGTCGTCGGAGAAACTTCCGAGAGGAATTTTATATTTGAGGGCGAACAAAATCGAAAGAACGGATAGAGCGATGAATCTTTCTTCAGATGTTGGATCTACACGGAGTATTTTCACTCGCGGCGTCCGCGCAAGAAATAGTGACAAGTTAACGAACGGAGAAACGGAAAGTCACGAGAACGATGTTAGCATTGCAAATTATCAAGAGCGCTAAGCCGTCGTTATAGTTTCTTTTTTCTCATTTCTCACACGAAAGACTGATACTTCCAACTTCACGCTAATTGTTATTAAATCAGAGGGCGGTATTCAGAGTCGTGACTTATTTGTCTTGAGCATTTGCTTAAGTTGTCGTCAGTTCTCATTCTATTAATCGAAATAAGAACTGACAGCAACTGAACCAAATGCTTAAGACCATCTTATTTAAAAATAAGTCACGACTCTGACCTACCGCCCAGAATCTCTTTTTACTTTAGAAGAAGAAATTATAAGTTTTATTCCAGTTCATATTTTACAGTTTCGTCTATTATTACATGTATCACTTAACGTTGACGTGAATGACATTGAAGAATAAGATTATCAAATTATTTAATGAAGTATCTGATAAGTAAGAAACTAGCACAATAAGTATGAAATATAAAATATGAAATTGAAGAGTATAGATTAATCATGAAACCTGCAAAGAATATAAACGTTGCAATTAATATAAGGAATGTAAAAAATATAACAAACAGAGTACATATTGATAATATTTTTGATGAGAAGAAAAAAATGGCCATTCAAAATACATTTTTTAAATACTTTATTTTATCTAAAATATATCTTTAATTTAAAAAAAAAGACGGTGTATCGACCGAATTTGATTAATGAACGTTTAAATAAAGTTAGGTATAGAGAGAAGCTTATAAACCAAATGACGACTAGTAGCCAGGGGATGCGTGGGTAGGTAAATAATGAGACTGGCGCGAGATCGTAGTATCATTGGCGAGGCACAAAACGTGATTGGGTTGATGAGAGTAACCGCGAAAGGTGGCGAGTTTGTTAGTACAATACTAATTATGGGTCAGGTTATAATCGAAACGCAACATACGGGCAGGCGCAGCGAACGCAGACAGCGTCGTTGAATACCTCCTTTAACACCGTTGCACAGGTGCGCCGCGTCATTCGTCGGGCCGATACGCGCGGCCGTTATTAGCAAAATTGCGTGAACTAATTGGCTAATTAGCGATTAGGAACGTACACACCGCCAATTTGTTCCGATGTGTTGCTGAGTTATTGTTATCGGTCTGCTACGGACGGGTACAATTATACTTGGTCAAAAGTCTAATCGAACCCCGTCACTCGAGAATGAGACAAGCGGAAGGACCATAGGTAAATAGAAGAACCTGTTTGTCTACGATTATCCAGTAGACGAGAGTAAATACACGGATGATAGTTTTCTTTATCGATCAAATGAAACAAAACAACTTTCACAATTGGAACAAACAATCTGTTGTTGCAAGTGAGTTTTAGAAATTTGATTTAAAGTTAAATCTTTGATAGGATATATATATATACCCAAGATTGAAGCAATTATGAAACTTTTAAAAAGGTTCTATTTAAAAATAGAGATGTCAACACTTTTATCAGAGAGATTCTCATATATATTCTGACAAAATGAAGGAATTTAAACACCCATTTTAATTTGAATAGAATTTACAAAAATACAAACTTTTATAAGCCTATAACTAGTCGATTTCTTCGCGAGGCCCAAATTCAGTAATCCATCCAAGCCCACAAAAAAAGATATGTAATGTGTTCATATACCGAGGGGTAAAATTATATAATACAAATGTAATATTATCTCTCGAATAATCGTTACAATTTTAAATAATCAGCGATTGAATAAGAAAAGAAGAAAAAAAAAGTAAATGGAAGCGTTTCATTCGAATAATACCAGGGATGAGTTTCATTTAACGGTTGAGAATCCATAAGTCCACATTACAAAATGCAAACAAACCGTGGGGTCCGCAACGGTGGAAACGCACGACCCGTTTCTGGTGCTCCGCTAATTTATTATTACTACGTATTCCGCTGATACCGTTGCACGCATTCAAACAACCACGCCGCGTGGCACAACGGAAGGTAATAACGTTCGAATGCATTCCGCGATATTACGGCTTAGACCGGGAGCGCTCGATAGCTTATAGAATTCCCCTCGACGATCGGTTGCATTATAGATAATTTATTTTTCCCGGCAACGTTCAACTCCTAACATTGACGGTAACGCGCGACAAACTGGTTATCCGGACAGAAACTAATTAATTACTGATTAACGGTGAAAACCGAAATCCGGACCCGGCCCGGCCCGCTATATTGATGGATTGCTATTTCCGGGCAGCTTCGGCTCGTTTATATTCCCGCTGATTATATCCATACCGTATTTTCACCGGGGATCGATTTGTATCGGGTGAAAAGCGGTCCCACTCTAAATTACATCCAAGCATTAACGAGAAGAGAGGTTCGTCGTTAATGCGAAATAGTCGTCCGTGGAAGTCTCGCGATCGGTTAAGTGAAATAATCTCACGACTGATTTATATTCACGCGGTATCAACATTAAAACCTACAGTTTTTCCATGCTAATATCATATTTACGTCTTTTGCAGCCGAGTAGAATTTCAGTTTCGTATTAGTTTAAATGGTAATTACTATTTTAACAATATGATAAAACAATGTTCTAATTAATCTAAGTAATCGGGTAGAATCGAGTAGAAATTAATCGAGTAGAATTTTAGTTTTGTATCAATTTTAGTTTTATTGTCAGTTAACCACAATTGTCAGTATTGTCAAAGGGTTAACCCTTTGACTTACAATGACGTCTGGGAGGTGGCATTCACTTTAAGTCAAATTTCTACAAATTCCGTTCTATTTGTAAGTTAAAGGGTTAATGGTAAGATTTATCCGAGTATGAGTTACTGAAATGAGATTTTAACCCTTTAACTTACAAATAAAACGGAATCTGTACGAATTTGACTTAAAGTGAATGACACCCCCCAGACGTCACTGTAAGTCAAAGGGTTAAATGATAATTACCATTTTAAGAATATGATAAAACAATGTTCCAACTAATCCAACAATGTTCCAAATAATAATGAATGTTAACTACAAAAACATTTCATATTAACCTGACAATAATTATTTAAATTCGACCAAATTGACTGAGTCCCCTTAAAAATGGGTACATCTATTATGTGGCCATTTGAATTCGTTACTTGGAACACTTCCGATGAAAATATTTATTGGTACGATTTCAGCGGAAAAATCGTTGACATAATTGGAGCAAGCAGTTTTAATAGAATCGCTCGCGGAATAATACGATTGTCTTTGTCAATGTAGTTTGAAACGGATTTAATGGCGGCGAAGAATATCTCGTTTCAGTTACCAAACTCGATACATTCAGATGCAAAATAGATCTGCCAGCAGCGTTTCCATTTCGCAGCAAGATTTACACGTTTGACATATTTTTCCGTGCCTTTTTACGATATTCTAATTATACCTTGTTCCACTTGTTACGTAATGCGAATGCAATAACGCGAAACCGTGGCACCGATTGTTACTACGAATTCAATGTCGTCGGGGATATCAAAATTCCGGACACAATAGCGGTCGGGAATAGCGAAAACGTTTACGAGTGTTATAAATCTTGTTATACCTCGTTTATACGGATACGTATACGTCCTACGTGGAGGCCGAAATCGTTTTCTCGATTGCTAACGATGACTGGACGGGGTTTTGTCGAGGCGCGACTAATAGTGCCATGCGATGGCACCGTGGAAAGGAGCCAATGCCGCGGGAATCACGATGCCGTAGAAAATTACTTGAAACCCGTGTTTGGATCGAGATAGCTGAATTTAACGATTATTATAGCGTCATTACGTTCGAGATAAATTTTCTATTGTACATGCAGTTTAATGCGCGGAACAAGTGTTTGTGGTCGTTCAACAATTAATCGCAAAACTGGCGACTGATCATGTTTATTGCGATAGACAATTATTGTCGTAGGTGAATAGAAAAAGTAACTGTATGCGATGGAAGTGATAAAGATATTCGTCGTTTGTATCATGAAACGTGATGTGGAAGTTACGTAAGGCAAATAATAAGCTTTGCGTAACGCGGAACGTAAATATGTAACTGCAAAGATATGAGAAAGTAAATTATATCCGGAGGAAATTTACTAGGATGATTCGCTAGAATTTGTTAGTGATTAATTTGTTTTCATCGAGATATAATATGCTATTTTAATTGAATTCGTAATTGAAAACAGGAAAATGCTGGAAGTGATCGATGGATATAGTTCTTTTTGTTTCTACCTTATTGCCATGTTTTATCTCGGAGAATATCAGAACATTATTAAATGTAGATATTCGTGGACAGGTAAAATATTCATGATCTTAATATTACGTTACTACATGAGTTTGTATGCAAGAATTTTAAAATAGAAATTTGATCGAAAAACGATATGAATATTGAACATCGATATCAGGGAATGCAAGTAACATATTTTTCAAGATTTATCACCTAAAACAAATACGAACATTGACAATAATGTAATTAAATAAAATAATACAAAATACTCATCATTTGAATTACTATTATTATTATTATCTACAATAAGAAGTTTTTTTCGGACACTCAGTAAACATTTTTAACAGGATATAAAGTTCCATTTATCGACAAGAATATAGTATTTCAATTATGGAAAAGACAAGAAAGAACGAACGGTAATGGACGCCTGGTCTAAACTGTTGCTTCGGGTTGAATTCCTGGAAAAATAAGAGTGATCGATGACCCTGCGAGCAGTTCGAACTACACATTCCGATCAGCAGCTATTATGGGTTATTAGGAAATTCCGAGATAAACTATGGTAAAATTGAGATACAGCTGCATTACTCCATTATCGTGGATATCAAGTGTTCCGGGATCGAATTTCGCTTAGATGTTACTATGTTCACACACGCTACCGGCCACATGATTTATACATTTACTCGCACTCGTGTAGTCAACCCGAGCCCTTCAGCGTGAATTCCCTAATTTCTGAGCGTAGAAATAGTTTTACCGGAAACATAAGTTCCTCGATTAGATCGAAAGTGCTGCGCGAATATTTGAATGAGTTTAAGGTCCGTGAAATTTCCTCGAGAATAAAATATTCATTGTAATCTTTGTTCTATAAAAACATCAGTCGATTTAATTTACAATTCAAACTGTCGTTCCAATTGTTTGTGACGCGTCGGATTTAAACTGCATATCAGCGTAGAATGGAACGAGCGTGGGTTGGAAAGATGTTCGATCTTGGATGGGGAGAAAAGGAACAGTCAGAACTGTTCATGAAATCGAGAAAAAAGCGGGAAATAAACAGCAACCGGTGCTCCTTAGAGAATTGGACGGATTTATCTCACAGGACAGCGAACAGCCATGACATGGGCAAGTAGACCGTATGCAGCCTCTCTCACGGAGGGTCTCCAATCATGAGATTGCTCAATTGTAACTTCGTTTTTATCCTGTTCCGTATCCGTTCTCCGCGTCCCCCCCATCCGTATTGCTTGCTTTTCTCGCAATCCGACTTTCTATTATCCTGGCACCGTGAAAAAAAAAAAGAAATAGTTAGCGGGATTAAAAAGCATGACTGCGTGTTTTCAAAGATCATGATTAATGAATGTCCCGAGGTTCCGATTCTAAGGAATATTGTCGTCTAATTTCGAGATGACAGATCGTAATTGAGGTAATTGACAAATGACGTAAATACTTCGAGCTTCTGAGATAGAAGCAGTTGGACAAATTTTAAGGAGGTAGGTCAGGTATTTAGAGGTTAAAAGAAGGTCACTACATATTTGCTACCGACTACAGTTGTTAACGTACCAATATTGCACTACTGTGCATATGGTTAGACGTATTTCGCATACGATGCGTTTATAAATAAATTTAACCTAACCTAACCTTAATTTATGTAACTTAATTTATGTTGACTTTAAGTGATAAGTATAGGACAATCCAATTCCTCAAAAGAATGAAAATTTATTTTATTGAAATCTCATCGACAACATAATCAAACTATTTAAAACTTTAGGAGTTGATTGTGTGCATATTTAAAGGCTTATATTTATTTCTTCATCAATATCTATTTAATTGTACACCTGACCTACGTTCTTAAACCAAAGAGACCTAAATAATTAAGGTAAACTTAATTTCTATTTCTATTCTTCTTTCAATTGCTAATATAGTATCGTTTCGAGATCACAATTCTACAATTATAACTAACTGTCAAATAAATCGCAACACTTCAATCGTCTAAAACCAAAGCAGTTGAACGAATTGGTTTACAAAAACCAAAGGACTAAATAATGAAGGTCAACTTAATTTCCATTTTGTCTCCAATACAGTACACTGAATGGAAGCAACGTATTTTCATTAATAGCAGGTGTACGATTACAACGAATCAGACAAGGCATCGTGACGAAATAATCATTAATCACAAGCATTAAATGGGTCCGGTAACAAACAACTTTTCCTGGCTTCTTTAACGCTCTTTAAACCCGCGATTCTCCGACTAACCCCCTTTTTTACGGTTGATAAGTACCGAGCGAACCAAGTGCCCGGTGACACGGCAAAACTCACTTAGCCCCAATAATCAGATGAACTTCGTTAATTTTTATTTGAGTGACGGTTTCGCGTCGCCGCGCGGACAAATATTCCGTGCGTCGGCATACAAATGGCATAGCGATGCCGTTGAATACGGAACAAGCATTTTTCTATTTTCATCGCGGAACAATGTAAATCATATTACTCACTTAGAAGGCTTAAGTACGTTTATGGTAGGCACGGTGAAAAAGCATTATGCACCGAATATTGATTCTGTTCGAGCAACACGTGCACCCACGGAACAAAGCTGGAGGAAAGCTCCATTGATCATAGTCACGCTGCTTGGCAGTGGTGTTTACACAAAAAAGCTATAGAATGCGTGCAAGCTCCGCAACAGTTGCATATGCATCGATTTTATCGCTGACACCGGGAAACATTCGCTATTCGTACAAACAGTATTACTGTTCATATGTACGTCACGTATACCGTGTTTCTAGTTGCCGATAATTAAGCAATTTATGTGTTGTTGCTCGGATCCTACGCAAACAAGGAACCGGCCCGTTCGAATTTAATCTGAAGTTATTAGCCAAATCGTAAATGTCTCAGTTATTCAAATTTACAGCAATCACGATTAGTGTAAAAATGAAAAAGCCAACACAAATTTTGATATTGGACAATGCAAACATGTGTCGATATCATACACTATCCATATCAGTGTTGTCCAAAGAGCAATTTGATAGTTAAGGGAAGCAATTCAGAACTCTAATATAATAGAACGTTGCCATGGGTTTATGAGGAAATACAACTTTTGCAAGCAAACTATTGTTATCGTTTTCATATTCATATTTAGTTGAACGTGGATTTAATGCCATAAAAGGATGTATACAGGTTATCTGAATTGAAGCCTAACGTAAAAGCTCTTTCTGAATTTAAATAATAAATGATTATAATAACATAGGAGAATCTTTTATTAAAATTAATTCGTATTATAATTTCAATTTTCCATTACATGTTTTGAAAATTTATTTACTGTGTTTCCGAGCAATTTCGTTCAAGAACCTTCATTCCTCAGAAAATTTCTTCAGTTAAATTGCGCATGTTACATAGGGAACATAAAAGATGTTGGGAAACTACCGTGCCCAAGGCACAGCATTATTTAAAACTGAAATTATCCTCTTACTTATCTCTGATAATATAATTCATATTAAAAAGAAATAATTCTACCCTAGCGAACTACACAATCGTTCTCCAAGAACCGAAGTGAATTTACATGAAAGCTTGCGCCCGTGTTCCATCCTATTTTTGAGCAAACAATCCTTTCAACTGTCGATCGTAGTTCGATTACGGGACCATCTCTCCTCCGTGCTCAAACTTTTCATCGAAAGTGATTGGTACAGAAACACAGCGGCGGCGGAGACGTTTCAAGGAGTATTCAGTCGCGGTCGCCGCCGGGTTTCTTAAAAATTGTCTCGCCTGTCCCGGCACGTTCCATGTTAGACACATTCGCTGGTCGAATTTGAAAAGTTTCAAACAAATCCAATAACACAAGGGACCGAACGGGAACGGGTACACGACGTCCGGGAAAGTCGGGAAGAGGCAACGACGACGACGTTTCTCCGCATTGTGAATTCGCCTTGCCTGTCGTACGTGCATACATATAAAGCATGCGGGCGTCTGGAAATCCACGGGGAAGACTATGAATGCCATGCCGAACGGTTGCACTGATATATGCATGTATACGCGCTAAGACGGCCTGCTTGCGCGCACGTAGTGGCTATGTACGTACGTACACGGGGTAATACGTACACTGCAACCAGGGCCAAACACGCTTGCATACTTTTCAATGTTCAAACCTGTCAACCTCCATCGTGTATCGTTTGTCTCTCTTTGGTCTTGCTGCTTAGGCGTTCGTATGTTCTACACGGGCAGAGGATGTAAGACTGACACGATTGACAAGGTGGACATTGAACGTAGAGACCTTAGACCATACGTACACATCAGATAATTTTCATAAGGCCAACATAAAATATCTGTACGTAACGTCACTACGTCACAGGCTACAAATGATTGCGAATTTTGTTATTAAGGAAAGTGACGGACATAACAGTATTATGTGATTGTCACTATTTTTCATTTCTACATTTCATGCGTTAACTTAATTTTACATTTTACACTTCATTCTCATTGTGTCACTTAACATCAATGGATTTTATAATCCGTCAATAAGTAAATAAATTATGATTTAATCAATTCCTGACAAAGGGAGTTAAAAGAGCAAACGCGTCAGCAACGGCTCAGCTAGGATACCCGAAGTATGTGAAATCCGAACTTTCCACGTAATTACAGTTTAAATTGGTTTTGAGTTCGCGAACAAATCCGGAGAAATGCAGAGGTTTCATGTGATCGAGAGATTCCGATTTGCGTGCTGCTAGCCTGGATGGCCACGTTTAGACGAATGTTCATCGCTCACGGTGACCGGCTAGGTTTCCTCTATCTGTGCATACGCGTCGCGGAATCGACACAATAGGGAGATTACAATTACAGGTTCACCCTTTTCGCTAGGCCAAGCACGAAGATGGTGAATCCAGTGCGTGCCCGATCGAGGGGATCAAAAAAGGCTTATGTAAACGTACATTTTTACGAACCCCTCTTTTTTTGTCCCAGCGAACAAAGACCGTTCGTAATCATTTTTCTCACGTCGTTTTATTATCTAAATTCAACTAAAATTATGAGCGTAATTTTATTAATAAAACCCTAAATTATTAACGAATTAAATTTACTTTTATTTTCATAAAAAAGTAACTTATTAGAAAGTAATTTCGCTGTTTGCCATGCAATGTAATGGGAAAAAACGAAATT
>SHCU01000079.1:260367-272879 GCA_004307685.1 Ceratina australensis
TTGTTACAATTATTACTTTTAGTGGGCCCGAAATTGTTTTCGATATAACTCAGAAGTGGTTTCGTACTTATAAGCAGTAATGCAATTGAGGAGGAGTTATCGTGGGTAAGGTCAGAAAACCGTGGCAAGTTGTGCCTCGGTATAATTTTCAAGCCGCGCGATAGGAAAGCGAAAGGAAACTCGAAAATTGAATTTCGGTAATTATAGTAAGTGGATCGGAGTTAATACACAGTTTGCAGGACCACCAATCGAGTTTCGCCCGATCGAAACTCCCGTCTGGTGCGCGCCGTATAAATTCGTGAGGCGATTCTTCCGTTCCGCGGGATTGCCTCGATCGTCCGTGATGTTGAAAAAGTAAACGGCCACGGTGTATTCATTATATCGAACGTCCGACGTTTCTTAATCTCGGCACAGTCGACTCTAGACCTAGCCATGCTGAGAATAAAATGGCAACACGTGAGAGACCGGCTGTCTCCGGAATCCATATACCTTACTCTCCCGCACTCACAGCGTCCCGACTCTATTTAATTTTTAAAATACTTAACCTCATTGACATCACATCATAATTTCGTTAATTTTAGCATTCTTTACAATTCTATATCGTTCTATCCACTCTCATATGTTTCTGCCAGGTGCACCGATTCTATTACAATCCTGGATACTTGGATGTTCTTGAAAATCCAGGAAATATTTCACATATAACGAGTCACAACACTTAACTCTTCCGGGGCTCCACAAACTTTATAAAGCATTACTTCTGTTTACCACAGTTATCAAGTTTATACATATCTTATGCATAATCGATAAGAAATGTTAGAAATTGACATAATTACGTATTTAAAAAACGGTAATTGTAATACGGGGTAGAAAACTGTCGTTTCAGAAAGTAAGACTACCCGCGTTGCCAAGTCTCTCAGTATGGCTAGGTCTAAAATCGGCCGTGGCGCGTCTGTTGGATCCTTTAACGAGCCACGCGCCATTTTCGTTTGTTTTCGGAGAAAAGCAGGTAACGGTAGGTAGAACCGTTTTTCGTGTTCCAGAAATCGGACGAGAGTTGGAATCGACGCGGGGACCGCAGTAACATAAAACGTTGCTCAAGTGACTGTACGGTGGTCCGAAACGGAAGCTAGCATTGAACACGCGCGACTCCTCAAACAGAGCTACCACTCCACTTTTCTAGAAATCACGCCACTCGGAGGAGAACGCGCGGGCGTTCTCGAGGAACTCCTCTTCATTTCCAGCCCCCGAGTTTTTATCTCTACTATCATGATTGTACGTCATGTCGTACGGCTTAAAAATACAGAGGGCTAAAAGCGTCGGAAGTTGACGCATTCGAGTCAATAGCGGAACGTTTCATTCCGTGCTGGCAGCGGTAAATAGACTGAGGATTCTTACGGCAACCGTTTAAAAAATATGTTTGAGATATGAGCATAATATCTATTCATTTTTTAACATTTATATTTCTACATGATAAACGTTAAGAAATATTGTAATTAGTTAAACCGTGTTTAATTAATATAATTCATTATATCTTGGTGTTTCCTCTAATTTTACTGCAAACTAATTATAAGTTAGCCAAGTTTCATGGGCTAGTGATTTTACTACCCAGGACTGGCAAATTTCGCGGCCAGCTAAAGAACTGTTTGCCAGGTAATAAAGGCTGGACAATTTTTAGTAATTTTCTACTCAAGGGTATAGCACTAATATTACTTTAATAATTGAACATTATATGCTCTATGCCAATGCGAGGTTTGTTTAGAACGTAAGCAATTACATGCAACTGGTATAAACTCATTCAAAAATGACTAAAACCATGTTATTAAAATATTAGAAACTATGTGTTAAAAATTCCTTGAAATTTAAAAAAGAAATACATAGAACAGTTCTATATATTTCATTCCTCTGCGAATATAATTTTTCCTAGAAATGTTGAACAGATCTTTTTATCATATTTTTGTACTAATTTTTCAACACCCGATGCAGTATCAACGCTTTCGGATTCTTGCATGATTTTTTCGTTTCAAAATAAAATCAATTGTAACCTACATGTAACCTATATGTATATAAATATCTTGGATTTATACATCCTACACAAGTAAAAGCTAGCTATGATTCATTATTAGCCCCTGTACAACCGTATGATTTATTTCGACGAATAACAACGAATAGTTGACGAATAAACGTTCACGTCACTCGAATCGAAGCGACGAAAGAAAGGTACAAACAATTCAATCGACCGAGACACGGAATCTTTAACGAGCAACCTGTGAATAACTATGTAAGACTTTTATTGGTTCAATTTGACTCCTTATACCACGTACGTTACGTACATAGTATAACACATACGTATATTCGGAACATCGGGTAGGCGACGGGCTGGATGCAATTAACTATCACGACGGGGCCGGTTCGTAAAGCGTTCGTCGGTGCGTGTACACGGGGCCGATCGGGCGACAGCCGGCCAAGAGAGAAGAGAGTTCGTTTTGCGAAACTGTCGATAATAATTAACGTCTGTACGGGAAGGCTCGCCTCTCTCTCTCTCTCTCTCTCTCTCTCTCCCTGTTCTAGTACACGGCCTGCGCCGTATGTTTGTGTGCACGGGAAGTGCCTACGGGGAGGACATGCCTGTCGTATAACGAACTTTCCGCGGACGGACTTCGGCTTCGCTGACCTGCCAATAATTATAGACTCTGCGCCACGGGCGTCAAAGGTATGCCCCGTCGCTACGCAAGAATCCGTCGGCACCCGTGGTGACAGGCCATCTGCGTCTGCAGACGGATCTGATCCCCTTGAAATTAAAGCGTTAATGTCAAACAACTTGTCGACACTTTCGCCGCACAATGCAGCCGAGGATCAAACGGAACCGAAACGGAATTGCTGCGTCTCCGTGATCCGTGTTTCCTATCGTCCTCGCAGGCATCGACGATTTCGATCTTAATACAATATGTCTACGTAAGATTGAAGAAAGCTCGGGATTGTATTCCTTGATACTTGCGATCCCTTAATACTGAAGTTACCAACAGTTTTTTTCACACTGATATGGAAGGAATTATATTTTTTTATATTTGGCAATGGAAGCTTTCGTTGCCATTTGCGCTTTAGTTTGGTATTGAAATTTTAGTAGTACGATTAAAGAATTTTCATTTTATTCTTATTTTGTATAAAAGGATTAGGACTATACATAATAAGTTTAGTATTAACACTAGAAAGACTGAAACTTAGTATATTTTCCAAGTATATTTTCCAAAAGCAGTAAAAATGACTTTATTGTGAAAGAATAACTAAAGTGTAAAGAAATTTATTTAAAATTAATTTTTAATATTTTTGTATATTATTTACAGTTCTAAAACAGGCTATTAATAAATATTAACAATAAAAAGAATTTATAAAAAAATTGTATAATTATATACATAATTTCTTTTCTAATTGAAAGTACAAAGCAGTCAAGATGACTTCCTTGGGCAATCTAGTGTTATGTAGGAATTATTAGAATTTAAAAGATGTTATATTTGTAATAATAATAATTACTGTGGGTTTGAGAACTGTTACTAGACTGCTCTTGAATTTTGTTGTATATTAAATAACAATGATTTAATTAATTTATGATCAAATATGTGTAGGTCTAACTATGAGAGAATGGTACAATTGTTTTAAGGATATAGAATTGAAATAGTGTCAACTCCAAGGAGAATGAAAAAACTAAGAATTATAAATCTTGTATACAATGCCAACTGTTGCAAATGCTATAAAAATCCCATAGAGATGTGCTAAACTACATGTATATTACGATAGTAAATATATATTAAAAATTCCCTGCGACTTAAGAAAACAAGTAGAACAATCTTTTTTAAATACAATTTTTCTTAATAGTTTGTCTCTTCAAATATTGGACTCGTAGCTCCCAACCTTTGCTTTAAACTTTTCCCAGAGATCTTACGACTCACAAAAACTTAATTAAGTCCCTGAAGCTAGTATTACCACTAAATATTTCCTTCTATCTCTTTCCTAAATCGATATTCATTCATACAGTGATGGAATTATAAATCATGTATTATTTAATATAATTCAAAACTGAGTAAAAAAATGTCGAAGGTAAGATAAGTTTTCATCGATAATATCTGAAAGCACAGTTCTTATATTGGGTATATACATTCGAGCAGAGATACGTGAAGTAAATCTCGAATAAATATAACGTCGCAGGTGTTAGCAAGTTTGGTTACTGTTCTCGGCTTAAGACTCTTCGAGGGGGTGAATGTGTCAAAAAGATTTAGTGGCCGTGATTGCGAAACCGTCTGTGTGCGTGCCCGGGTACAAAACTTCTTAAGGGCGAACAGTGCGTGGTTAGAATTTAGAAAGGCCTTTGAGAGGGCCTCCTGGCAAGAGGGTGAATGTCTAACAAGTTTCAGGGGTGCAAGTATTATTACGGGCAAACGATGTCGCGTTTGTATTTACTTCTATCACTTATGTATGCGCTTAATGTCTATCACGTTAATATGCATAACCTTAACTTCACCAATCTTCATTTAAATTCGTTCGGAATTGAAAGAGTTAAGGAACGCTGTTAACATTGAATCTACCCACACTTTTCTCACGCTAACGTAATAATTTATTTCTCTATTCGAGCTACAGTTCAGTGCTGACCTTAGTACCTCGGTTAAAATCAGCTTAAATAATAATTAGAATTGTTTATTTTTTTAGAAGAATTTAAAGACGGTAATTTGGATCATGATAAATTTGGTGTTAATCAATTTTTCGTATGATGATATTTAGAGATCGTTGGTCGAGACATTTATTGTTTTAGCAAATTACAGTTGAATTCATGATACGAAACGAGGGAGCGTGAGCAATAAAAATGAAACAATTTGATACGCTCTGGATTTGGGCTGACATAAGTTTTTAATTGGTTTTATGGAGCGTGTCGAGGTTTACGAATTGCTGGAAAAAAGTAGGTGAAGGGTATTTTATTACCGGTAACCAGGCGACAGTGGATGCGCTCCTCCGTTTCGCATTTATTATGCCCAGCGGATGATTCCCGCTACCGATTCCGCGTCGTTCGATACGCTGTCACGCATCACCCGGTGTACAATACGAAAAACGATACGCCATTTCTTTTTCTTCGTAATGAAATATCGCGGACAAACCCGTAATAGAACTACTCGCGTGCTAATTCCACAGTCAATGGGCTTTCAACTGCAATTTTTTTTGTTTCCTCGTTACGCTTGTCAAGCCCACGGAAAGGGGCTTTATTTGTTCCTCGAATCGATACACACTGGATGCGAATTTACAAACGTTAATTCTAGGTCACCCTGTTAATTCCGTGGATCCACCGTGTAACAACAATTAGCGTTAGTGTAATTTCAGGACAAAATTAGAATATATTTTTACCGCTGGATGAAAGAAAATCGTATTCGATTAAAACTTAATTTTTTATTACGATCTTATGATATTAACGATTAGAACCATGCAATTTCGAAAAGTTTGGCCGTTTTATATTTCTTCGCAAGCTGATTTTAGTTAATTTTGATTTAAATTCAATCCGGTGGTTTTTACATCATACCTTGTTGTTAAGTTATTTTTAGAAATATATTAAATAAAATTACATTCATAATCGTAAAAATAATTAAAACGTATTTTGGTATTATTTGTTCGTATTGATTTTGTATTTCATCACCGGCTCACGCTTATTAACTTTAATTTAAACGGGCAGATTTTACGTTGCATTTTTTATATACAATTTATTCTATTCTTCGACTGCGTCACGAAATACATTGTACTGTGCTTAATCGAAGCGAGCGCAACCATATTTGCATTCAGGAAACAATGCGATCCAGGGGTAGGGGAAGAATTGCCGTCGACATGAATGGTTTAAAAAACAAACAGGCGGCGCAAATAATGCGGGAGTTGAACGAAAAATCAAATATCATTGTCCTAAAGTTTCATATAGCGGAGAGAGCCCGTAACGCGGTGTACCCCCGCTGCCGGTTACATTTTACATATTCCTCTCATTAGAAATGTGTCACCGCGGGTATGAAACAGAATGTTCAATTCGAGGCTCGCGTAAAACACGAATTTTAGAAATTCATTTCCACCACCCCTTCCGCCCTCCTCCCCTTTTTCGAACCCAACCTCTCGTTTTTTCATTCATAACGTCACACATTTCACTATTCGTAGCGAGCTGCAAAAAAAGAGCTGTCTTTTATTACGCGTTGAGTGACAGACATGAAAAACCTACAGAGTGTCCCAGAATTATGCGATCAAACGATGCCAGTCGCAGGGTCCACGATTTATAAAAATCAACGACAATTCTGAATGAATTCTGCGAACGAGTAAATTTACAAGAAACTACAAATTATTTAATTATGATTTCGTTATTTCACCGCGGCTAATATAATTTTAAAGAATTTCTTCAAAAAGTAAAATATAATATACACATTTAACACTTTGCACTCGAAGAATTTTTCCACAAATATTTTGTGAATTTCTCACATGCAAATTAATATATTAAAATTATCAATTTTTTTTCTTTCGACAACAAAATCATTAAATTAATGTATGCATGAATTTTATAATAATTAGATGTAATTCGATCAATAGTATGCTGGCTTCTGTATATAATTTTGACGTTTGGAAGTAAAAAAACTTTTTCGTCCTTTTTTCTTAACGCGACATCCTGTCTCGGCTGTTATCGAATACGCGTGTGTTCCCGAGTCAGATTGTACCTGTGCTTTGTATTAAATTTCACATCAATCCAAACGGACTTTGTGTGCCGATTTATTCGTAATACATAATTCTAACAACATCAAACCGAGCTTCGTCTCAAGATTTCGATAATATTAAATATCAGAAAATAATAAATTACCCTGCAGTTTCTGTAACCTCTATCCAAATAAAAATATAATTTAACAGAACACGTTGACACCGGAGAGGCTATTGACGAGCAGACCCGCGAATGAATTGCACCCTTTCACATTTACACGTCGGCGATTGTGTGCGTGGATGTAAACGTTTAGCCCTGAAAAAAGCGCAGCGTAAAACAAAATGTAGCCCCGTGTCGTTATCCCTTGTTAGTTATAACGAATCGGGTGTGTGACG
This sequence comes from Ceratina australensis, assembly GCA_004307685.1. Taxonomy (NCBI): domain Eukaryota; kingdom Metazoa; phylum Arthropoda; class Insecta; order Hymenoptera; family Apidae; genus Ceratina; species Ceratina australensis. Next base: position 267,460 of record SHCU01000079.1, read on the forward strand.
CGTGTTCGTTACACGGTTACAAATTAGCCTCGTTGAAAAGAAAACTAACCAATTCGCGTACGTGCGCCCGGGGCTTTTCGACTGTCTAAATCTATACTCCTATCCGTTTAACCCGTGATGCAAAACGATCGATCGCATCTTTTTTCTTTTTTTAACAGTAAGAATTTTATGTATATTTTTAGAACTCGTGGAAACCGGACCTGAATGTTGGTTAAACGGGAAAAAGTTCTCTCTTGAAAGAGAGTATCAACAGGTATAAGGACGTATCGGGAAAGTATAATTCGCGAGCATAAACAACTTATACATACAGCTCCTTGCACGGGGAACTTCTGAATAATGGGGAGGATTTCGTGTGTAAAGCATTCAGCGTAAAAGCTGCACGTCTGTACCTAAATATTCTGGCCTGGCTTGGCCTTTATTCTTTCATGTACCCGCATTGATGGGCATCGGTAGAGCAACAGGACATATGACATGGTATATCGTTTTACTTATTGGTAACTGTAATCGCGTTATCGGGTTTTAATTAATAAATGTAGTATATGACGTTGGAATAAAATTGAGGTATTAAGATTAATGGGTCATAAATATTTTAGTAATATTGGTTGTCTGGGAAGTTCGTGTCGATTGTTCATGGGTGAATTAAGACAGGCTTGAATCGCTAAGAATGGTTGGAAACAGATGACGTACGTATAACTTAGGACATTGGTTCTTGGACAATTCTGATTTGTCTTTATTTATTTCTAGAAAATAGAATAATAGATTTACATGTTGTTCTTTCAAAGCTCGACCTGTTATTGATTTTATAGAATTTTCAGTAACTTTGATTTTGTAAAATGATACATAAATTATTACTAATACAAATTTATTTTGTAATTGAATGAAAACAGAACTTGAATTTATAGACCTTGATAAAGAAAACAATATAAGTACTTATTCATTCGTTTATTAAAATAAACTATAAATCATTGGATCCTATTAAAAAATGCAAAACAAATGGTTAAAATTGTAAACCAGTTAAATACATAAAAGCTTACTACTGTTTATTCATATGCTGCCTTAACTAATATTGTATCAACAGCTACCGGATAACAATGTGTTTGAGCAATTCATTATTTCATCATTAACATTTTATCAATCTCAAAACAAATCAAGCATTGGAGAAATCAAACATAGACTTATTAATTTGTGCTCACATACTTTTTAAACGTATTCCCCGTCGCGATTTCCATATCGGCGTACAAAAGGGGGTTTGATCACGAGCGAAATGGCACGCGGGTACGTATGCAGAAGCTGCGGCGGTAGATAGGTACATACGTAGTTTAGATAGGTTTACATAGGTCTCTCGCTTCAAATATTTCTGACGAAGTAAAAGAGAGCTCGAAGCCGTACCCTTACACCGTCATCCGTTTCGCTCGCTACCCTCCCACGTCTTTCCCTTTAACTTCCCGCCGTTAACGACGACTACCTTGCTACTAGGCGTTTAGTTTATTTGCTTTGTTACAGCGAATTTTCGTTTGATTCCCAGGCAAACCTCACTCCTCCTTCGCCACCCCCTGTTTGTATACTCAGTTGGGGAGATTCGAGTTTAAAAAAGCAGATCAGAATCGAACAAAATCCGTTTGCCTACAGGATTAATAATACTTGAATTTATGATAAACGTTTACTTTTTGAGAATAGTTAATTATTTGTCATTGATGAAATGCATTTTTTATACTCAGTTGAGCTATAATATTTTTGCATTTTTTGAACGTATGGGGAAAAAATCTAAATAAACGATATTATTCTCCCTTCTCACCCCTTCTGTATACTCAATTGATTCTACTTCAATCTTTTAAACGCTAGAAACCTATATATGTGTTCTCACAAAACCATTTGATTTTGGCTATGAGCCCACATATACGTTCTCGCAGACTACTGTTATATTGTTCACGTTATTGCTGCTTAATGAAATAAATAGTTATGAAGACTTCTGAGGTCACTACATAATTTATTTCAGTTACAATTAATATACTTTGCAATGAAAATTCAGTCTACTCAACCTGCGCCCTTTCCTAAGAGACAAACGGCCTACTGTTAGATGCATGATGCGCAGGGATGTGTGTGCGACGAGGGTGTGTGTGTAGGCATGGATCGTAATCTATGCTGTGACATTGAGAAAGTTATATAATAAAGAAAATTAGAAACGAGTTAAAGTCGAACATTAATATTTGAAGGCATCTTTCCAACACCCACGGTAGGCTTTTTTGTAAATAGTGGACAGTCCACGGCGCACGTTTAACGTCGGGCAACGCAGCGCTCAGAGAATTAAAATAAAATGCGTTCGGCTACAAGCTTAGTAATACTCGAGTTTATGGTACAAATTTATTTTTTAAGAACCGTTAATTATTTGGTATTGGTAAAATATACTTCGTAGCTGAACCATAATACCCACGTATTTTCCCGTGCGTATAATCTTTAGAAAAGAAAGTTGAATAAGAAGGGGGGAAAACCCGAGAAAATAGAAATGATATTAGGGTCGCGAGCGGCTTTGAGCGTTTCACGTGGCTAGCATGCATTCAGAAACGAAGACAATGGTCCGTGGAAAATGCAACGCAGCACGACCAAAGGCAGTCGCACGTGCGCTGATGATTAGGTTAACGCGAACACGACCCCCTTTTTCCGCGGCTCAGCCTCGTTTCTTCTTCTTCCTCCTCGCGCCATTTCACAACGCTTTCGCTCCTAACCTGGACCACCGAACGAATTATAAAAGCAGCCGCGACGACTTCGCAAATATTAACGTTGGAACTTAATACGGCCATCTTGGATTAAGATTGAATCTATCCAAAAATCGACGTTGTTTCATTTCAACCCTTTTCACTCGAGAAAATTTTCCACAATTATCTGCTGAAATTCTTACTTTAATATTTTAGTTACTTCTATATCTTAATATGGCCATCTTGAGATAAGATTGAATATATCAAGAAATCAAGATCGTTTGATTTTAACCCTACATATCTTAAAAAAGAACAATTGTTCAATGAGTTCTGTGTTATTGTCTTATATGACATTACATAAAATAATTATAATATAAAACTATTATTATTTTTTTTTATTAAATTAATATAATTATACAGATTAAATTTTTTTAATGCGTCAAACGGCACAAACTATTTCCTCCCTCTGAATCGAACAGCATGGTCGAACGTTTTTATCCGAGCTTCGGTTCCACGCGAGATATTCGAGCATTTTTAAACAGGACGCGCTGTAGTTAGCGAAAGATTCAACCAATTGCGCATGGATATTGCGCAATGCGAAACTGAACATGGGAAAGAAAGGGGTAACGATTTTCAAGCGACGTAGTGAAAATAATTAGAGAGAATCGTTGAATAGACGAGACGTCTCATTAGCGCGAGTGCCGATAAAAAAAGGCTCGCCGTCTGTTTGCCGACACGCGGGAAACAGAGAAACAACGAACCAATTACAGCCCTCGGGTCGTTTCTAAAATCGGCAAAATCGGTGAAAAACGTGACGTTAAATAGCATTCGAGTCGAATTACCGCAAAATTGTTTGACACAATACCTCTATTATTATTTAATTGGGAACTCAAGTTTCGTTCCTTGCAAATTCACGCCGTAAGCTCGTCGTGCATACATCTGAAACGAATACCGTGAAAAATTATCTCAAAAATAATTTCTAAACAGAAGTTTGCGACTTGACATTTTTGCGTTCCATTTGCACAATCGTCTACCCATAAAAATTTCGAGTGACTCGTTGACACGTTGGACAATAGCTAAACCCTGTAATAGGGTCGTCATTTAGCCAGATTTCAAAATAAATTGCATAAAGTGAAATATAAATTTAAGTATGTCAGCCAAGATATTCAGACGAGCAGAGGTTAAAAATTTATCCTCCTTCAACACACGGAGTTTATAACGCGTATATAGATCCGTTGCATATTGTAATAATGATATTTTTAGAGGCTGTCAACGGCGCACTCGAGACGAGCGCGGAGAACCGGCGAGTCGCTACAAAGGAATGCCGCGTCGAACAATACGTCGCGGTTATTTCGAATTTATTCCTCCGCTAATTTCATCGGTCAATTTCGCTCGTCACGATCAACGAGAATTAATATAAACCCGAATTTTATTACCGCCGCGTTCGTTGATGCAACCTCAGCGACCTTAAAATAATTTCTTATCCTATTAAAATCTTGGGGCGTTAATTTGAAATACAGGGAGGAAATTAAATTGTGGCGGGGACGGGGGAAACAAATGAGGATTAAACTATCGTATTCGTAATATGCATATTTGAGTACGAGAGGCAGGAAGCGTAGGGATAGAGAATTTGCAAGAACGGCGTTGTTTCGCGTGTCGCTTGGTAAGCACTTTTCCGTGGGAAAACGTTCGCGCTCGCATGTGTAACGGAATATTATCAGTCGCATGATACGTTTCGAAGTATCATTTGGAAATTCCTGCGGTAATATTATGTTTGCGATGGCAACGCGATGCCCGGAGTATATGACAAAGGGACGGTGGGGTGTTACGATACAGAGATATTATACCGGTCAGAGTGTGTGAGAGAGTGAGAGCGAGAGACGATCATTCGTGAACATCAGCGAGAGAGAGAGCGGTAAACGTTCGTGTTTCACTCATTTCGAAATGAATATTCCGCGTCGCGCACGTAGTGGTGCGTAGTGGTTGGGTATGCGATCTTACACGGATGCCGTGGGTGAGTAGGTTTCGTAATTACTCGGTGGGTGAAAATTGAAATCGAAAGAGGCGGAACGAAATTAGTAACAATAACGTTAGCCCGCGGGCTCGGAATGCTATAACGAGCGCTTTCACGTGGCGAACAAAGGTGGAAGCGAGCCTCGATTTCGCTCGGTATCGGAGAAAAAGGGCCAGAATACACTCGTACATACCTATAAACCAAGAGAGAGAGAGAGAGAGAGAGAGAGAGAGAGAGAAGGGGGAGGGGAATAAAGGAGTGGCAAACGTGGTTAGGAGAGAAACCGAAAAGCAGAAAAAAGGCTAAGCAAAAAGAATAGCGGGAGAAAGCTCAAAAACTCGGTGGTTCCAATCCGCAATCCCTGCCGGTCGAAGGTTCCCTCACTCTCTTTCTCTCTCTTTATCTAACCGCCGGGTTCCTCTCTCCCTCTCTTGCTCGCCGCCGGTTCGAGCGAACGTAAGCACTTTCGCGTGGGAAACCAAGTGGTTCGGCCGCGTTTGTAGTCAGACATCGGCAGTAGAATTTGCGCGCACGCTGCTAGACCGCAAGCCGCACCGTTGCTTGTCGCGCACAAGCGATAGACACACTCGCATTTTTCAGCACCTTCAGCGATTCGAGACCAAGTTCCGCCCCGGTTGTCTATATACCCCGAACCTTCCACTTACCCTCGAATCGCTCGCCCTCATTTTTTCCATCAATCCCCCCCCCCCCCC